>ML382961.1:9410-85405 GCA_005239525.1 Nicotiana knightiana | reverse complement strand
ATAGTTGGTCGCCTATTAGGATTTGACAGTTGAACCATATCCTAGGGTGATCCAGAGCTATAAAGGCAGAAGGAATTACTACATTATTCTTCTACTGGTTCTTGAGAGTAGATTGTATACTTCATTCTATCCGATTATTAAGGAGTGTTGCTAGACGACACCCTTGATTAGTATATTGATATGATCAATTTACTACCAGCTTAGTATTGAACCTATGGGGTCGCACACTAACGAGTGTTCTAATCTTTGCTAAAGGATTAATTACTTTATTTTTTAATATTAAATTAAAAAATTTGATTAGTAAAATAAATTTAGTTATTAGTCCAAATGAAATATTATAATATTCTTTGCTAGCACAAGGGATATAATTAATATTGTGAACAAATTGAAGTTTTCTATTTAGGATAGAAATTTGAATTGTATCTCTTGATTAAAATATATATGTGATATATATTAATATTGATTTATATAAAGGTTGTATATATAATATAATTTACTCTTGTAATCCAATTTTGAATTGGATCAAGTAATTAACGTTGATTCAACGTGTAAGTCGGCTGCCATATACCCATTTGGAATGAGATTCAATTTTCCAATTGGAAGATTCTATGAAGTTCAATTATGGAAAACTTTGAAAAAAAAAAGAAGGAAAAGTACGGCTTCTGATTTTTCCTTAACCTAGTGGAGAAGTATTATTTACGTGATACAAATATGTATATATATTAGTCACGGTGAAAATGAAGAAGTGTACAAAAAGTTTGGCAGAGCTGCACAAATAAAAGAGAGTATACTTTGAGAAGGAAAATTAGTTTCCTTCTACCGCTACGTTAAAGCTGAAATTTTGAGAAAAATTCAGCCCGGTATTTTCGTTCAATTTGTTCACGGGTTTCATTTATCAAAGAGTTGATAGCAAGGATCGGTCTCGGTGTGGATACGCATAGAGTCTTCGCACTATCGAAGAATTGAAAACGGAACTCTCGTCGTCAGGTACGTCTCAAATTCAATCTTTGACTTGTAAATAAATTATAAACACGAAAAGATGTATCTAGGATTGTTATTGTCTTCCGCTGCGTGTTACGAACACCTAAATGCAATCCTACAGTGGTATCAGAGCCATGGTTTCTCGTGTATACAATTTATTTTCGAGTTATTTTTAAGATTATATTTGAAGAGTTCAAACCATAATACTTCTCAATTTTGAAATTATTTGAAAGTTTACCACCTGATGTTATTTTTATTAAGAATAAAATTATGTCAAAACATTATTAAAGCCTCAATTGCATGTGATGAATTGAAAACGCTTTTGAAGTTTCTTTGTTACTGTTATGAACCGTAAAGTTATTGTGGTATGAATTTATTTATATGTGATACATAAAGTTTCATCCTCAACTTTTACACTATATAGGATATGTATGTTAATAGTATGTTGAATTATGTTTATTTGTCTCATGTTTGTTCTTTATATTTCAAATTATTTATTACATGTGATGTAAATTNTATTAAAATTTGAGTTCTTAAATAATAAAATATAAGATATTTTATTATAGAGCTATCCATCAAAGTAAATAATTCTACTTATTTCTTGTTTATAAGGAGCGGCCTGACTACCAGGAGACTTATAGTTCGAGAATATGTTAAAATTATTTATTGCATTAGATGTATGGATTGAAAGAATTATTCAATTTTACACTAGACGCCTCGACTACCCACGGAGTATAAAATTTGATAAGTTCTTTACTATCATGATGACTGAACTCAACTATGTCAATAGGATCGACCTGACTACTAGGGGACTATTTGACATAGAGCTATTTAATGAAATTGCATAGGGATACAATTGGTAAGAGTACCTACCTTTAAAATATATGTGAGAAACGACTTGACTTCCAAGGGGCTCATACATATTGTTAAAAGATTCCTTTATTCCACTAACAGAAATAAAGATTTCTTAAGCTATAATGAGGGTAAATAGTTTAAATAATTAGTGAAAATATCATTTAGATAAAAGTCCATGTCTTTATGATATATGCAAATATGTTTTTATATTATTATTTTTTCTTTTCTATATTTTAGATTTCTCATTATGTCTGTCATATCACTGCGTGGAATACTTGAGACCAACAAGTTGGTAGGACCAAACTTTGATGATTGGTACAGAAATTTGAGAATTGTTCTCATGCATGAAAAGCTTATTGATGTGATCGATAAGCCTGCCAAGGAAGTCCAGACGAGGGTGATGATGATGCTACCAAGATTTATTAGAAATACTTGGAAGAATGTCTTAGTACTAAATGTATCCTTCTCGCTTCTATGAGTTCTGAACTACAGAGGAAACATCAGGATATGGATCCAACTGCAGTCATTGAACATCTTAAGAAGAGGTTTGGTACACAAAGCAGGACAGCTAGATACCAGCTATCTAAGGCTTTATTTGGATCCAAATTGACTGGAAACTCTCCAGTTGGACCCCATGTAAATCATATGATTGATCTTATTGAAGAACTTGAGAAGTTGGGGTGCAAACTAGGCAAAGAGCTTTCTCAAGATTTGATCTTACAGTCACTATCTGAATCCTTTTCACAATTTGTTATTAATTTCAATATGCATAAAATGGATTATGATCTTCATAAGATGCTTAACATGCTGATTGATTATGAGAATCAACTTGCATCTGAGAAGAAGAAAGGAACTGTCATGTTGGTTGGAAACTCTTCTAAGAAGAAGGGTAAGGGTAAAAGTAAACCCAAGAAAAAGCTTACTGCGCCCAAGGGTGGTGTGACCAAACCCAAAGGCAAAGAAGACAAAGCTGACCAATCTGATGCTGTATGCTTCCATTGTAAGGAAATAGGACATTGGAAGAGAAACTGCAAGGAGTATCTTGCAACTTTAAAGGATAAGAAACAAGGTAAGACTTTGATGAAAAATGTTTTCAAAGTTTCTTTAACTACTACTATTTCTTCATTGTGGGTATTAGATACTGGTAGTGGTTATAACATCTGCAATATGTTGCAGGGGTTCCAAATAAGTAGAAGATTGAAGAAATGAGAAGTTAATCTACAAGTTGGAAATGGTGCAAAAGTTGCGGCCGTAGCTGTAGGATCGATTTCTTTAATAATTCCTACAGGCAAAGTACTTATGTTGGATGATTGTTATTACGTTCCTAAATTTGTTTCGAACCTAATTTCAGCTTCTATGTTAGACAAACGTGGTTTTCGCATTAATATAGGCAATGTTATTTTCTCTATTTATTATAGTGATAATTTATATGTGAATGGCTATCTCCAACATGATGTTTATGTCTTACCTAATGTGAATGCTTATTCGATTATGCATGTTTCAAGTCTTAAGAGGAAAAGAGATGATCAAGTAAATCATACATACCTTTGGCATTGTAGGCTTGGTCATATTGGAGAGAAAAGAATTAACAAGTTGTACAAGGAAGAGTACCTTGCNGCCCATGAAAATTCAAGCTAGAGGTGAATATTCTTACTTCATCACCTTCACTGATGATATGTCAAGATATGGATTTGTGTATCTTATGAAACACAAATATGAATATTTTGAAATGTTCAAAAGGTTCCGTAGTGAACTTGAGAAACAGACTGGTAAAAGCATCAAAGTACTAAGGTCTGATAGAGGTGGAGAATATCTTAGTGAAGATTTTACTAGATATCTTAAAGAGAATGGGATTCTCTCCCAATGGACACCTCTAGGAACACCACAACACAATGGTGTGTCTGAAAGGAGAAATCGAACCTTATTAGATATGATGAGGTCTATGATGGGGTTCACTGATCTTCCAATAAATTTATGGGGATATGCTTTGGAAGCAGAAACATACTTACTTAATAAAGTTCCCACTAAGTTAGTCTCTACAACACCATATGAGATATGGAAAGGACGTAAGCCTAACCTTAAACACATTAAAGTTTGGGGTTGTCCAACTTATGTTTAGAGACTGCAGTCTGATAAACTTGACTCAAGATCTGATAAATGTAGGTTCATTGGATATCCCAAAGAAACAATGGGATATTATTTCTATCACCCTTCTGACCATAAAGTGTTTGTGGCAAGAGGAGCAACCTTTTTGGAAAGGGAATTTCTTTTAGAAGGAAATTATGATGGAGAAATAGAACTTGATGAAGTTCAAAAAACTAATGAATTAACACAATATAAAGATCATGAGACCGAAGTTGAAGAACTTTTATTGGATGTTTTGAAGTTGCCATCTTCAACGGTTGATGTTCAAGAACTAAATGTAGTTCAGGAACAGGTTAATGAGCCAGTTCCAAACTAAATTGAACACCAACTNGAACACCAACCAAATCCAGCACAAGGTGAACAAGTTGTACAAGTACCTCTTAGAAGGTCTACACGAGAACGTCATGTACCAACTAGATTAAATCTAATGGTACAAGATGATGTATCAAATGAGGTTGATCATAATGATGATGACCCTAAGACCTATGAAGAGGCTATACAAAGTTCTGATTATGAGAAATGGCAAAAGGCCATGGAATCCGAAATGGAATCCATGAAGGAAAATAAAGTATGGACTTTAGTTGAACCTTCAATAGATATAAAACCTATTGGTTGTAAATGGGTTTTTAAGAAAAAGATTGGAGCAGACGGAAAAGTAGAGACCTACAAAGCCCGTCTTGTTGCCAAGGGATATCGTCAGAAAGAAGGAGTCGACTATGACGAGACTTTCTCTCCCGTGGAAATGCTCAAATCAATTTGGATTTTGCTTGCTATAGCAGCATACTATGATTATGAAATATGGCAAATGGATGTGAAAACAACTTTCCTTAATGGTGAGCTAGAAGAGGATGTGTACATGACACAACCTGAAGGTTTCACATCTTCATCTGATCATAATAAAATTTGCAAGCTACAAAGAGCCATTTATGGACTAAAGCAAGCTTCTCGAAGTTGGAATATTCGCTTTAACAAGACAATTGAAAAGTTCAATTTTGTTAGATGCGAAGAAGAACCTTGTGTACAAAAAGGTTAGTGGGAGCACAATTATATTCTTTGTGTTGTATGTTGATGATATATTGCTCATAGGGAATGACATACCGGCATTGCAAAGTACCAACATTTGGCTATTTGAACAGTTCTCCATGAAAGACTTGGGAGAAGCAGCTTATATATTAGGAATAAAGATCTATAGATATAGATCTTGGAAACTTCTTGGACTTTCCCAGTCTTTGTACATTTATACCATCTTAAAGAGGTATAACATGGATAATTCCAAAAGAGTCTATCTACCAATTGGCACTGGAATTACTCTCAGTAGGGAGGATTGTCCTAAAACACCTGAAGAGAGAGAACGCATGAGTAGGATCCCATACGCTAGTGGAGTGGGAGCTATCATGTATACCATGACATGTACACGTCCTGATGTGGCTTATGCACTTGGAGTGACTAGCCGATATAAGGCCAATCCTGGTGAGGAACATTGGAAGGTGGTGAGGACCATTCTTAAGTACTTAAGAAGGACTAAAGACCAATTCCTCATCTATGGAGATTCTGAGTTGAAACTTGAAAGCTATACTGATGCAAGTTTCTCTTCAGATAGAGATGATAGCAAATCAATCTCTGGTTATGTATTCACCTTAAATGGTGGTGCGGTGAGTTGGAAAAGTTCCAAACAAGCTACAGTAGCTGACTCGGTGACTGAAGCAGAATATATAACAACTAGTGAAGCTGCTAAGGAAGCTGTATGGATGAAAAAGTTCTTAACTGAACTTGGTGTGGTCCCTTCAATAGAAGGTGAAGTTCCACTGTTGTATGACAATACTGGAGCCATTTCTCAAGCAAAAGAACCAAGATCACACCAAAAGTCCAAACACGTTCTGCGAAGGTATCACTTGATAAGAGAGATCATTGAACGTGGAGACGTCGAGATTCAAAAGGTTGATGGAAAGAAAAATGCAGCAGACCCATTCACTAAAGCTCTTAGCGCAAAGGAGTTTGACAAGCACAAGTGGAAATTGGGGATGAAGTATAAGAGCGATTGACTCTAGTGCAAGTGGGAGATTGTTAAGGATATAGTAGATATGCCCTAGATCCAATATCACATTTGATGATTCGAACATATTTTGTGAACGTTATTTGATATAAAATATATGTGGCATTTGATATTATTTTGTCATAGTTAGTATTAATTGTTTGATTAACTTGATAAGGTCCTTGATTAAATTTTGAGACTTGACATTGTGATCGAGATCATGATAATGAGAGTAAAGTTTCTTATAGTTTAATCTAAATTTGTTCTTGATCATAGGATTATTAATTTGGACATTAGTAATCCGGTTAGATCAATATTTATGTGATCATCTTTATGGGATAAAGATTAGTTGATCTCATTAACTAAATCACATAGATAGATAATGTATATAGAGATATGATCATTGAACCGACTCATTGGATAATTCCTAATGGTTAGAATTACCATAAATTGTCAATAGGATATTCTCTTGAAGAATGTGATGTAAGAATTTCCTTTGACCTGAGATCGTCATAGTAATTGACAAGTTATTTATTGTGCTTTGATACTAGACACCTATGGCCCTTGGGCGATAGTTGAAAGGATGTTGGGTATGATTAAATACTTGTAGAATTAGTGATTGATCAAGATGGAATCTGTCAACTCTTGGTAATGAGTTTAAGCTCCATGTTGTCATGAATTATAAACGACCAAACTAAGACCTTGGCCAGGGCAATTGAATGAAAGAAGAAAAGAGTTTCTTAGGTCATTCAATGGTCGATTATATTTGACATGAACACATAGTTGGTCGCCTATTAGGATTTGACAGTTGAACCATATCCTAGGGTGATCCAGAGCTATACAGGCAGAAGGAATTACTACATTATTCTTCTTACTGGTTCTTGAGAGTAAATTGTATACTTCATTCTATCCGGTTATTAAGGAGTGTTGCTAGACGCCACCCTTGATTAGTATATTGATATGATCAATTTACTACCGGCTTAGTATTGAACCTATGGGGTCGCACACTAACGAGTGTTTTAATCTTTGCTAAAGGATTAATTACTTTATTATTTGATAATTAAATTAAAGAATTTGATTAGTCAAATAAATTTAGTTATTAGTCCAAATGAAATATTATTATATTCTTTGCTAGCACAAGGGATATAATTAATATTGTGAACAAATTGAAGTTTTCTATTTAGGATAGAAATTTGAATTGTATCTCTTGATTAAAATATATATGTGATATATATTAATATTGATTTATATAAAGGTTGTATATATAATATAATTTATTCTTGTAATCCAATTTTGAATTGGATCAATTAATTAACGTTGATTCAACGTGTAAGCTGGCTGCCATATACCCATTTGGAATGGGATTCAATTTTCCAATTGGAAGATTCTATGAAGTTCAATTATGGAAAAACTTTGAAAACAAAAAAAAAGGAAAAGTACGGCTTCTGACTTTTCCTTAACCTAGTGGAGAAGTATTATTTACGTGATACAAATATGTATATATATTAGTCACGGTGAAAACGAAGAAGTGTACAAAAAGTTTGGCAGAGCTGCACAAATAAAAGAGAGTATACTTTGAGAAGGAAAATTAGTTTCCTTCTACCGCTACGTTAAAGCTGAAATTTTGAGAAAAATTCAGCCCGGTATTTTCGTTCAATTTGTTCACGGGTTTCATTGATCAAAGAGTTGATAGCAAGGATCGGTCTCGGTGTGGATACGCATAGAGTCTTTGCACTATCGAAGAATTGGAAACGGAACTCTCTTCGTCAGGTACGTCTCAGATTCAATCTTTGACTTGTAAATAAATTATAAACACGAAAAGATCTATCTAAGATTGTTATTATCTTCCGCTGCGTGTTACGAACACCTATATGCAATCCTACAGCTGCACCATTGAAAAGTACCACTAGTAGATTCAAAAAGGAGGGGAAAAACAACGGGAGAGGAAATAACACCAAAAAGGAGGCCGTTTAAAGTGGAAATGACATGTGAAACGTTGAAATTAAATAGAAACCAATAAAAACCTGTAGTGGCAGTTAACTTTCAAATTAGAGCAATTATTTGAGACTTATGGAAGTAAAATAGAAGAAGCAAAGTAGCAGTGGATGCAAAAGCAACAGAGATATTAAAATGTTCGAAGGTTACCTTTCCTCTCGATTCAAAATCAAAGGAATGATAGGAAGGATCCAATAGTGTGACCTGGTTTCTTTGATCTGTCAACAGTAGTTAGTTTGTAATATTATAACGTGAAAACGTAAGGTTCTTATTATATTAAAATCTAAGGGGAAACAGGCAACCGAATATCAGCAAGTGATTCAAAATGGAATACTCATTTCTCACTGCACAGTAACCTACTCTATGATCTCTCTCAAACAAGAAGACAAGTTTGCTATACAGTCACCTTCTCATGTCTTTTCTCTCTTTTTCCACCAATGATTTGTTTCATTTCTTTATGCGTAAGCACCGGAAAATGGAAGGCTCTAAGTCATACCACAATCTTTTATAGCAGAATTTGAGGGGGCATTTGTATCTATACCCGCTTTTTGGGTCACGTTTTAACGTATACCCACTTTGCAAAAAAAATTACAAGCGTACTCACTTTTCGCCTAAACTTCAAGCATACCGGCCTGAAGTAGCAAAGGCAATCACGCAAATAATTTAAGCATTCTACTAGCTAAAGTTTTGTTCTCTATTTGTTGAACTTCAGCACGTTTTAGCTGAAGTTTTATCCTGGATTCAATGGTTTTGTCGTAAAGCTTTTTCAAAAACATCAGCATAAGATGATGAAGTTATTTAGTTCATTTGTAAAAATTTCAGCTTATTTGTCCTGGATTTATTAGTTTTATCATAAAAGCTTTTTAAAAAATTTCAGCAGATGCTGAAGTTATTTAGTTCATTTGTAAAAACTTTAGCATTAAAGAAGCTGAAGTTTTGTCTTAGATTCATTAGTTTTATCATAAAGCTTTTTCAAAAAACTTCAACAAAAGATGCTGAAGTTATTTAATTCATTTATAGAAACTTCAGCACTAAATAAGCTGAAGTTTTGTCCTGAATTCATTAGTTTTGTCAGAAAAGCTTTTTCAAAAACTTTAGCAGATGCTGAAGTTATTTAGTTCATTTGTAAAAATTTCAGCACTAAAGAAGCTGAAGTTTTGTCCTTGATTCATTAGTTTTATCATAAAGCTTTTTCAAAAACTTTAGCAGATGCTGAAGTTATTTAGTTCATTTGTAAAAATTTCAGCACTAAAGAAGCTGAAGTTTTGTCCTTGATTCATTAGTTTTATCATAAAGCTTTTTCAAAAACTTTAGCAGATGCTGAAGTTATTTAGTTCATTTGTAAAAATTTCAGCACTAAAGAAGCTGAAGTTTTGTCCTTGATTCATTAGTTTTATCATAAAGCTTTTTCAAAAACTTTAGCAGATGCTGAAGTTATTTAGTTCATTTGTAAAAATTTCAGCACTAAAGAAGCTGAAGTTTTGTCCTTGATTCATTAGTTTTATCATAAAGCTTTTTCAAAAAATTTCAGCAGAAGATGTTTAAGTTATTTAGTACATTTGTAAAAACTTCGGCACTAAATAAGCTGAAATTTTGCACAGTAGCAGGAAGGAGGCGCCTGAAGTTGTCAAAATTAGGGTATAAGTTAAATAATTTTAAAAATATAGGTATTTAAATGAGGGCAACCAAATAGGGCGGCCCGTGCAATTTTTGTCATAAATTTATTCAACCTAATCATTAATCAACAATTTAGTTGGATGGACACATTGGATTTAGAATCAGTTCTTGAGTATAATGAGACTCTATCTAGTGGAATACAAAGGGCAACCTTTGCTAAGTGTCTTATTCAATGGAACTAATACTGGAGGCAGTCTGCAAAAATTTACTGTACATTGTATTCCAAATGCGCAACTTGCTTTACTGGTATTCAATAAGTATTATGACTCCCTTAATTAGATTTTACAACCAAGAAGGGAAAGTAGAGGGTATATTGGAAACAACCTCTCTACCTTCCCAAGCTACGGGCACTTTACCCTCCCCAGACCCCATTTGTTGTTATTGTTGTAAGAGAAAGTAGAGGAGAGAAGATCACTAATTGTCAGATATATTTCCACTGCTGCAGCTTAGCAGCAAAGTAACTAAGAATTGAATATCTGAAGTAGCCAGTTTCTCAGAACAGTACTTACAAAAGATCACATTGTTCGTGGGTTGAGATAAAATTACATAAATGTGGTAACAGAGGTTAAACCAAGGGTGTCATCACTTACTGCAGTGCTGCATATGCCATAAACAGTAAGTACAAAGCATGTGCAGTCAGAATCACAGACAACATAGTATCTGCAGAAAAAAGAGTAGAAGTTGAGACAAAAAGAAATGATGCTGCAGTAAGGTAGCTTGCCATTTAAGTTTTGTTGGCAATATTTACCGACAAGTTTCACTTCCCAAGAGTACTGGAAACGAGAAAAAATGACAAAATGACCTGCTGCAGATTCTTCTAAGGTGAGGTAACTTACATTGGAATTATACTCGGATTCTTAACTGAAAACAGAACTTTTCCTGTGACTGCTTTTCCTTGATTATAACCTTCAGTTAGGTGGTCCACAGTAGATTTCTCATATGAAGGATTCACTACAAGAAAGTAATTGCCCAATGTATGGATTATAAGCTTAATCCAATATCACACTGTTAATGAAAAATATCTAAGAGGCATACAAAGCTTACATTCAACAGAAGCAAGTGGTGATGCTAGGGAATCAACAGTAGGAAGGGATGATGTTGGAGAAGGAAGCTGTTTGAATCATTCAGATCAAGAAAGACAGGATCAAGTTTTTTAACTACATCCTTCATAATCTCATCCATAATAAATGATCTTAAATGCATGAAGTGTTAGATATTAACAAACTCAAAGTCTAATGCAAGGGATATTTTCTGTGTTTTCTATTGCTTGAGAAAAGGAAGAGACTAAACAATCAGAATGCAAACTTGTGAAATACCCAGCTCTTTCAACCTGATTTTGTTGATGAGACTTAACATAATTCCCTTAGAATTCAAATGCAGACTACCAGGACTTTCTTTAAGAAACAAACAAAATATGACATGCAATATTTTTCCAAAAATAGTCACAACTAAATAATCTTACCTGAAGCAAAAAGGCTATTTCATCAAGAATCTCATACAGATATAATGCTTGCTCCAGAGCATTAAGACCAGGATCCATTAATCCAGCAGCTTCAAATCCAGCAAGGGCCACCTCATAGTTCTCCAAAAATTTGTACGTCTGTAGAACCAAATCTTAGAATCACCAAAACATAGTTGAAACTTGAGAAGGAAGCAAGTGCAAATAACATGATGTAAGCAGATATGAATATCCTGTGAAGAAAATAAATGCTTTCTTTTAAAGTTTCTTGATAAAGCAGAATGATAATTCAAGTGCAGAAAACACAGTTTTCTGCTGTCCCTACATGCTTACAGGAACTTCATAAGAAATCTCAGGTATGTAGAAGTTCTGTGCTAGAACAATTCAGAATGACAATTGGTTTATAGCATTACCATTGACCGGTTGTAACATAATTCAGAGCAGAACTTCAGCTTTTCATCTTTGCCCTGAAACAGGACACAAAATTAAAAGAGGCTCTGCTTAATAATGCAAAAAAAAATTAAGAAGGTATACAGTCTATAAATAAATCTGAAGTCCATGAGAAGATTGATAAGAGAGAGATTGCAGAGCATTCCATGATGAAAATGATAAGCTTTATGCCAAGGTAAATTGGCAGGATGTATACCTACAGCATTCCTGAATGCTTTAATGACTGCATAAGCATATCATGATCCCAAGTTCCAGTCACAAAATAGGCAGTGAGACATGCATTTCCTAGGGCATCTGTCAAAAAAGATGGAAGATCGTTAAAGAAACCCAAGTTTGGATGTAACCAAATTTTGATAAATGGATAACAGATCTTCTGATATCATTAAAAAAACAAAATACACTGAAAGTGTTGTATATTTGACATAGCAGGATACTAAAATAACTCAGCTTACAAGTGAAATACGCCATATTGAAGAACCTATGTTAGTAGTTTTTAAGTCCATGTTCCAGATCTACATAGTTTCTATTTCTTCATTTCTTTAGTCTACAAAAGTCATCTGATACTTCTAAATTGTATCACGGTGGTCTCAGTATCACTAACAAGAAGTACAAAATGCAGTCTTACGCCATGACATTCCATCCTGGACATCCAGAGTAATTGCTTCCTTTGCATGTTTGATACTTTCACCAATGGTTTCTTTTGGGTTCTCAACCTCTGGAAAGTAGAATACAATCAGTTAATACTATACACACTTAGGAAAAATGTGAGTACACTTATTACAGATTCTGCAGGTTTAATCCCAAAATTAAGGTTCCAAATTCGAAAAGGGGCTGTTGCTTGCAACAACAGGTTCAACATATATGCCCAAAAGTAAGAAGAATCATATGTAGAGACAAAATTTCACCTGTTTCACCTCGACATTGTCTTCTTTCAAGCAGTGATAATTGAAGTAATAGTTCCTTATTTTCGGGATCCTGAATGCAAGAAATAAAAATATAACCATTAGAAGTTTTGGGAAGTAAATTGATCATCAACAGATGTTTAAAACCGTGACCAGTTCAAGGCCTTTTCTGAAGCAACGTTTAGCTTTATCAAGATGTCCTCTTTTCCAAATGCAAGTTCCTAGACATATCCATGCATCCACCATATAGTGATTACACTTAAGCTGGGAAGAAAATCCACAGATAGTAAAGAAACCGAAAAGAACAAAAAAAAAAAGATAGCCCGATGCACAAAGCATCCCGCATTCACGCAGGGTTCGAGGAAGGGCCACACCCAAAGGGTGTGATTTAGACAGCCTACCTTAATGCAAGCATTAGTGACTGCTTCCATGGCTTGAACCTGAGACCTATAGGTGACAAGGAGACAACTTTACCATTGCTCCAAGACTCCCTTCTAAATCGGAAAGAATAATATACAAGTAAATTCTATTTTTTACTCACAGCTTCGGTCAGATGGAGCTTTCCTCTCTTATACAAATGCTTTGCTTTGTCATCTTGCAATTGCCTCTTTTCTGCTCAGATGTAAAACAAGATTCAGATCACAAAATACAACAAAAACTTTGCCAAAATCTCAAACTACTCGGAATCCTCAATATCCATTTAGTTAAATTTAGATTCGTTTAATTCCAATATAAGAGCAGAAAACTAAACATGAATGAAATTTTAATCCTAAAATGAATCTCCATCTTCATCAGTATAAAGAGAATCAGAAGGATAAAGTAACCAAATACATTTTGAGTATTTGGATCATGAAGAGAAAAACGACATGCTTTGAGAGAATAATCTTGTTTGCTACTAATGAAGAGTCATATGACCATAATTCCAAAAGATAAATAGAGTTTAAATTTTTTGCACTAACGGCATAAATATATTTAGACAATCAGGTAATTTATTAGGAAACTACAGGGTGTTGATAGTAAAAATGGAAACTATCAGCCTATCACAGGTTAAAATTCACAGTAAACTGACTATGCATTTAACTTAAATAATTCTAACGTGCCTTCGGAACTAATTCCCCAACTGAGTTCGTCGGTTCTCACGAATCTATTTACCAAACAGTCAGAACATTTGATCAAATTAGCACGCAGGAAAATATTGATAATATTACCGCGTTTACAAGTATTCTAAAACGACGGAGCTTATTCTAACCAGCAGCAAAACAAGGAAAGATAAGTGAATGAATTTTCCATTCCTTTTGCTCATATACTTGTGGACAACCAAAATACTACAGATCAAATGAAACTAATGCTACTACATCATAGACTGCATTTTAAACCTCGGAGTTCAACACATTCTTCGAAAAAGTAATAATAAAAGAGGTTAACAGATTTACCTATAGGGATTGCCTAGAGGTTTTCGATAGCGCATTTAGCTTGTTCCTTCAATCTGGCCATTTTTTCCAGTCGATTTGGGAGGAAATGACAGTTACCGTTGAAAAAATCATCAACTGAATTAGCGAATCCAGCCACCTCTGCGATGGAGCTGCTCATCTTGGAGAAATAAATGAAGTGAAAAAAAGACTTGAAACTGTAAGGAAGAATTCAGTGGGAAGTCTGGTCTGCAACCGGGAAGTTATAATACGGTTATGGTTCCATATTTTTGGTTTAGAAAGCAATCACGCTCAATTCGCCTAAGAATTTTGAGAAACTACAGTTTCACCCCTATTATCTTCTGCTATGTTACTTTTACCCCTTAACGTTTCAGACATAAAATGCCTTTTTTTTTAAAATACTTGGAATAGTCAAGGAGGGTGTGCACAAGCTAACCAGTATACCAACCATTACTAAAAAGAAGAAAACATAGCATTAGAAGGTCGAATTGTGCCCAATGTTTAGTTGTTGCTACCATGTTTTTGTCAACCTCTGCTCATAAAACTATACATAAGGAGATTTTCTTCCCAAATTCATAAATTATAAAGAGAAAACTATTCTCTATAGCCCCTCAAAAGTTTAATTGCCCATATTTTTGTCCACTGACAGAAAATAACCCTTCGGCCCAAACATATTACAATCAATAGCCCGAAATATTTATTTTGTATATTTTTTTGTATAGAGACAGTCTATTTTATATATTTTTAATATAGTGACAGCCTATTTTGTATAGTGACAGTATATTTCGTATATGTTTTTGTACAGTGATAGTCTATTTAGTATATATTTGTATTATGACAGTCTATTTAGTATATATTTGTATTATGACAGTCTATTTTGTATATATTTTGTATAATGACAGCTTATTGTATATAAATTACATAGTGACAGTCTATTTTGTATATTTTTGTATAGTGACGGTCTATTTTGTATATATTTTGTATAGTGACAGTCTATTTAGTATATTTTTGTATAAGGACAGTCTATTTTTGTATATGTTTTTATAGTGACAGTCTATTGTATATAATTGTACGATGACAGTCTATTTTGTATAATTTTTCTATAGTGACAGTCTATTTTGTATATATATATTGCAATAATACCAATATGTTTTATTTGATTTTTCCCGATCTGCTGTAAAACCCCATTTAAAATCTTGTAAAATATTAACTTGCAAATATACGAGATAATATACATGTACAAGAAAAATCAAACAAAACAAACTTGGGTCAAGAGTTTGGAGTCAATGTTATATTTGTATGGTGAGTGTAATGTGCAACTGCAATATAGAGAGTGGAACAAAAGAAGAGAGAATTCAAGAAAAAGATGACACGCGTTCATTGCCATTTCAGTGACCATTAGTTCGTCAAAAGGTACAATTTTTCACTGTTTTAACATTCTCGGCAGCTTCTTCAATATTTCTCCATGTTGCTAACTTGTCCATTACGCCATTGTTGGGTTTCAAGCTATCCATTGATTGATACACCGGAACTCCGTGATACTCAAGCAAAGATTGCTTCCCTTCCGCCGTCAATTTCTTAAATTTCGGAACAAAATTCTTCATTGCGTCATCTCCAGGGCAAAATACTGTTAATCCGCCGTCAACATCGTCTTCAAATGCTCACCAGGAAGTTAGGGTTTTGAGGATATGGTGGTTGTGGTGTTGGGTGAGGATGAACGTATGGTGCTGACAGCGGCGGAGGAATGGCGGAGAAAGCAGAGGAGGATGCCATAGAGAGGGGAAGAGTGGCAGTGGTCTTGGGCTATAAAATGCATACTTCTAGCGCCTGGCTATAAATGAAGTTTTCTTAATTATAAATGGTAGAAATTACACGGGGCGTCATATTTGGTCGCCCCTATTTAACCTATATTTATATTTTTAAAATTATTTAACCTATACCTTAATTTTTACAACTTTAGGCGACCACCTTCCTGATACCTGTGCAAAACTTTAGCTTATTTAGTGGTGAAGTTTTTACAAATTAACTAAACAACTTCAGCATCTTCTGCTGAAGTTTTTGAAATAGCTTTATGACAAAACTAATTAATCCAGGACAAAACTTCAGCTTATTTAGTGCTGAAGTTTTTTAAAATGAACTAATTAACTTCAACATCTTTTGCTGAAGTTTTTGAAAAAGCTTTATGATAAAACTAATGAATCCAAGACAAAACTTCAGCTTATTTAGTGCTGAAGTTTTTAGAAATGAACTAAATAACTTTAGCATCTTATGCTGAAGTTTTTGAAAAAGCTCGACAAAACTAATTAATCCAGGTCAAAACTTCAGCTTATTTAGTGCTGAAGTTTTTACAAATGAACTAAATAACTTCAACACTTCTGCTGATATTTTTGAAAAAGCATAGAATGCTGAAGTTTGTCTGATTGTCTTTGCTACTTCAGGCCCGTATGCCTAAAGTTTATGCGAAAAGTGGGTACGTTTGCAATTTTTTTGCAAAGCGGGTATAAACGTGACCCAAAAAGCGGATATAGATGCAAAAGCTCCTTATAAATGTACTGCACATGTTATACTCTTTTTTCTTTAGTAGCGAAGGAAAGAGCAGGATTTTTTTCGTAGTAATAATGGGCGGGTTCCATGAGATCTATGCTGGCCGTCGGAATCAAACGAAGGTTGAAGGACTCTTTGGGACTAAGAGAACTTACTTACTAACTAACTAGAAAAAAAAGACAAATAGAAAGAGATTTTTTTTCATGCGATCAGAAATCACCCGTCGGTGATTAATTCTTTATAACATACTCTATTTCTTTTGATAAATAAGCTAGCCGTCGTTGACGTTTCCCAAAATTTTCTTCAAACCTCTCTGAGATAAATAGTTTTTTTTGTGCAATTCTAAATGTGAAGTAAGTCTCCGTATCTTATAGTGAAATTGAATACTTGAAATTCAATAGACCCTTTCTTTTCTTCTTGAGAAATAACTGAAATGACCGAATTTTTTACCATAAAAAGATTTCCCCTTTTGGTCGGAAATGAATTTTTTTATTTTAACCAAGTATAGCTATTTACAACTGCTAATTTATTGGACTCTAAAATTTAGGTCTCCAAAACTCCTGCACTGCATATCTATTTGACATAACACTTTACCCCAAAGATAGATACAAAAAATAAAATAAAACTATGTTTAGACAGAGAAAAGTATTTAAGCTATCAACTATCTTCTTTCCATCTGCATTTTTTATTATGTGAATGTAGCTTCTATGAAAGAAATGTGATGCTTTAAAGAAAGCTGTCACTTTGACCAAATTATAGTGTATTTGATTACAAATATAAAATTCTTAAAACTTACATAAAGTACAACAAGATTTACTGTGCTTGAAAAATTAATGTATTTAATATATGATGGTCAAGGAACTTTCAAAAAGTCAAGCCGATATCCAATTTAAGACAAAAAGTTATAACAATCTGAACAAATTTCCTTCTTAAACTACCATTATTATGTTTCATGGATTTCAAAAATATTTTTCTTTATACTGCAAAACTTTTAGAAGCAAATTCTATAAAACAACCCGAGGTGGGGATTTTAATTACTATAAAGAAATGTGAATAAAAAAGAAAAAGGCTGGAGGCCTCCAAAATACAATTTCGA
The DNA here is from genome assembly GCA_005239525.1 of Nicotiana knightiana. Lineage (NCBI taxonomy): Eukaryota > Viridiplantae > Streptophyta > Magnoliopsida > Solanales > Solanaceae > Nicotiana > Nicotiana knightiana. The sequence goes on along the minus strand of ML382961.1, from coordinate 67,839 downwards.
GGGAATGAGTACGTATACTCTCAAATCTATATATTATAAAGTGTTTATAATCAACAGTGTTACTTGCCGTTAAACTTCAAAAAAAGAAGAAAAAAGAGTGTACTAGAAATGAATTATTAAATGAAAGGGAAGACGTTGTTTCTGTAGAATTTCACCTTTGTTGGGTGGAGAAGACACAGTGAAAAGGAATCGAAGAAGATGAGGCATTGGTGGGAAAAACGGTTATAACTGTTTTTCTGAAAGAAAAGCTGTAAAATTACATAGCTACTGTACACATATATATAGTTTTTCTTCTTCCCTAGTTTCTACAACTAATCTCTAACAACTAACACACCTGTACAATCACATTAATCACGTGTTAATTTTTACACCCCCCTTCAATCTTGGTGTGGTGAAAATGTTCAAGACACCTAGCTTGGACATCAAATAATTGTGCTGAGCAGTTCCTAATCCTTTAATGAGCAAATCTGTTTCCTGTTCTTCTGTTGGCACATATGTTGGACATATCAAGCCTTGTTGCACTTTTTCTCTGATAAAGTGACAATCTATCTCTATGTGTTTCGTCCATTCATGAAACACTGGATTATTGGCTATCTGCATAGCTGCCCTGCTGTCTGTATGAAGTTGAATTGGAGATAAAAACTGTATTCCCAATTCTCCGAACATTGCAACCAACCAGACCAACTCAGATACAATCAATGCCATGCTTCTATATTCTGATTCTGCTGAACTCCTTGCTACTGTAGTCTGCTTCTTGGATTTCCAAGATATCAGTGATCCACCAAACTTTACAAGATATCCTGTAACTGATTTTCTGGAGTTGGGACAGCTTGCCCAGTCTGCATCACAGTATGCATTAAGAGCCATTTCCCCAGCTGCATTCATGAGAACCCCAAGTCCAGGCTCATTCTTCACATACCTCACTATTCTGTATGTTGCTTCTAAATGAGACTGTTTGGGTGCTTGCATGAATTGGCTCAAAGTCTGTACACTATAGGCAATATCAGGTCTCGTCAATGTCAAGTATAGGATCTTTCCAATCAACCTCTGATAACTCTTTACATCTACTAGTGTTGGATCATCATCCACATGGCAGTGTTGATCATACTCAGTAGTTGTAAACCTTCTATTATGTTCCATTGGTGTAATAGCAGGCTTGGCACCAGATAATCCTAATTCTGCTATAAGTTCTAGAGCATACTTCCTTTGACATAAGAGGATCCCCTTTGCAGACCTGCACACCTCAATTCCTGGGAAATATTTCAAGTGTCCTAGATCTTTGATTTTGAAGGCCTTGTGCAATGTGACCTTGGCTTCTTGAATCATTGCAGAGTTATTTCCTGTGATTAAAAGGTCATCAACATACACAAGTATAATGACCTGCTGTCCATTCTCCTTCTTGATGAACAAAGAGTGATCATGCTTGCTTTGCATGAATCCTGCTGCCAATAGAGCCTCTGTGAGCTTCCAGTTCCATTGTCTCAATGCTTGTTTAAGTCCATATAGTGATTTAAGTAGCTTGCAGGCCTTAGAATTCCCCCCTTGGCTGTCAAAACCAGGTGGTAACTGCATGTAGACTTCCTCCATAAGATCACCTTGAAGAAATGCATTGTAGACATCCATTTGAAATAGAGGCCATTGATGCATAGCAGCTAATGGAATGACCACTCTCACTGTGACCATTTTAACAACTGGAGAGAAGGTCTTCTGATAGTCTAAACCTTCTTGTTGGCTATATCCCTTAGCAACAAGTCTTTCCTTGAACCTTTCAACCTCTCCATTGAACTTGTACTTAATCTTATATACCTATCTGCATCCAATAGGCATCTTACCTTTAGGAATATCAACAATTTCCCAAGTGTTGTTCAGAACCAAAGCATCCACTTCTGCCTTCATGGCTTCAACCCGTCTAGGATCCTTCAATGCTTCTGTATATGAGGTAGGTTCTGTTTCTTGAGAGGTAGCAGTCAGATAAGATTGATAGGTAGCTGATGGTGCATTGTAATTCAGATAGTTGGATATTGGATATGTATAAGGGGATGAAGATGCTCCATTGACTGGACATAATCTTTCATCCAAATAGGTGGTTTGGAACCTCTATTGGATCTCCTAGGCTGCACAGGTTGAACTTCCTCACTGATACCCTCAGTTTGTGTCTGCTCATTCTGATTAATCTCAACATTTGATGTCTGTTCATCATGGCTCTGTTGTACAACTTTATGATCATGTTCAGTACTCCGATTGGTTGCATCATGTTCTTTTCTTGTCCCATGTGACTGTTGCTGGTGGAAAGAATAGCCTTCCTCTTTTGATCTCAGCTCCAAGAACATAGGATCTTGTTGTGTATTATCCTTCCCTAGTTGAAAAGGGAAAATATCTTCCTTGAAGTTAACATCTCTACTGACAAAAACTTTCCTGCTCCTTAAGTCATATAATTTGTATCCTTTCTGAGACACTGAATATCCCGTATGAACAACATTAATGGCTTTAGGAGAAAATTTGTCCACCTTTTCTGTCACTGTAGCAAAACACATGCATCCAATAGTTCTTAGGTGTTTCATATCAGGTGATCTCTTGTGAAAAACCTCATATGGAGACTTCCCTGCTAGAACTGAAGAAGGTAGTCGATTAATAAGATATGCTGCAACTAGTACACAATCTCCCCAAAACTATAAAGGAATACTGCCCTGAAATCTCAAGGCCCTTGCCACCTCCAGAACATGCCTATGCCTTCTTTCCACTACTCCATTTTGTTGTGGAGTATGTGGACAACTACTTTGATGCAAAATACCATTGTCTGTAAAATAATCTTGGCATTCATGGCTAAAGAATTCTGCACCATTGCCAGTTCTTAACATCTTGACATTTCTGCCAAATTGTGTATGCACCATCTTAAGAAATGATTTTAATATGACAACAATGTCACTTTTCAATCTCATCAGAAAAATCCAAATCATTTTAGAATGATCATCAACAAGAGTCAAGAAATATTTATTTCCATTATATGTAGGAACCTTATATGGACCCCAAATGTCTACATGGATCAAATGAAAATTTGTCTTTAGCTCTACTGCTACTTAAAGGAAATGGTTTCATTGTCTTCCTAGCTAAAGGACATACAGTGCAATTGCTGAATTCACAATCAGGAAAACTCTTGTTCTTAAGAAAATTTAACTGCTTCATGACTTTAGCTGGTACATGCCCAAGTCTTTTGTGCCAGGTATTAAGATCTGCTTGCATCCCTTCCACAAGACAACTGCTGATCCTCTGTGCCATTCTGCTCTTGTTAGACCCTTTAGGAATTAGTATATAGAGGCCATCCTTTTCTTTACCAATACCCTTCACTCTCCTAGTGTACAGGTCCTGAAACACACAGAATGTTGGGAAAAAATTAACTGAGCATTGCAACTCTTTAATTAATTTTGACACAGACAACAAGTTGTACTTAAAATCAGGAACACACATCACATCATGTATAACATCATGATCTGTAAGCTTGTAGCTCCCCTTGCAAACAATATGTACACTCTTACCATTTGGCAGATTCACATTACTCTTACCTGAGTCAGGTAACTCAGTCAGTGTTTTCAACATTACACTATGGGATACCATGTGATCAGTTGCACCAATATCAATAATCCAGTAGTCAGCTGGATCTTCTAGAGAATGAGAATTGACATTACCTGCCATATTGGCTACATGTTCTTCTGTTTTATCCTTGCCTATCATCTTCATGTCTGCTTGTACTGCTCATCAGTGAAAAAGTTGAGCATTCCTTGATTCATTCCTGCACTATCCTGACTTGCAACAACACTTTTGCCAGAACAAATATCACCCATAACCATGTTAGCTTGCCTGTACTATTGTGGCCTTTTCCCTTTGAAACCAGATGGATATCCAACCAATTTATAACAAGTTTCCCTTGTATGCCCTTTGTTTCGACAGTACTCACAGTACAAATTATTAAACCTCTTAAACTTTGATTGGCTACCTTTAGAACTCACTAGAGCAGTAGAGTCATTTACTTCATTCATGACATTTATTTGTGAATTAGTTTCAAACACTTTTCTCTGATTTTCTTCATTTATCAACATGGCATAGGCTCGACTAACGGAAGGTGATGGGGAGTGAAGTAAAATCTGACTCCTAATTGCATTATAAGACTCATTAAGTCCCATTAAGAACTGAAAAAGTTTCTGCTGCTCCAAATGTTCAATAAAATCCCTAGTTTCAGCTGTAACATGTAGAGAAGGGATCATAGAATGGTATTCATCCCAGAGAGATTTTAGTCGAGAAATCCCGCTGAAGATTGTAGATCCTCAATCCATTGACCTTATCAAAGAGATCCTGCAGATTTAACCAAACTTCATGAGCATCACTAGCATAGACAATTCCATTCACCAAATCTGGTGAACTTGTGTTCATAATCCATGTTAATACAGTAGCATTCACTCACTCCCATTCTTCCTCCGAGTTGACTGTAAATTGAGCTTTGGTACAGCTCCCATCAATGAACCCTAGCTTGCGTTTGGCTCGCAATGCAATCACCATCGCCTTGCTCCCGACTAAATAGTTTTCAGTTCCTTTGAGCCGTATCGATACGATGACATTTCCAGGATTGTTCGAAGGTTGCAAATACAGAGGATGACGAGGATTGTCGATGTCCAGATTCGCCATGGCTAACTTTCAGAAAATAGCTTCAGTGAATTGAATTGACGATTTCAAAGTTATAACTAACTGATTTTCCCTAGCCTCGATCAATCTACTCGAGCTCTGATACCATGTAGAATTCCACCATTGTTGGGTGGAGAAGATTCAGTGAAAGGAATTGAAGAAGATGAGGCATTGGTGGGAAAAATGGTTATAACTGTTTTTCTGAAAGAAAAGTTGTAAAATTACATAGCCAATACACACACACACACACACACACACACACACACACACACACACACACACACACACACATATATATATATATATTTGTCTTCTTCCCTAGCTTCTACAACTAATCTCTAACAACTAACACATCTGTACAATCACATTAATCACGTGTTAATTTCTACAGTTTCTTCCAATAATTCTCTTTGTGATATATTATTTTTCCTTTACATTTTATGCACCCTACGGGTGATTATGATTCTGGTACAGAGATAAAACAACAGAGGTGGAAAAAAAGAAGATAAAACAACAGAAATTATTATGGGTTTGGTACTGAAAATTTATTTTCCATAAATAATAATTTCTCTAGAAAGTATTTTCTTTTAAAATATTTTTGTTTCCTTAAAAAGCATATGTATCATTATTATTTTGGGTAAATATAAAGTAGGTAGCATACGATAGTTGTACAAGGTGTAGGATAAGCTATGATGAGTATATTGTTTTGATGATATTAAACATGTTCTTAGATTTCAAAAGACGGCTCAACATTGAAATCATTTTCCTTGAGAAAAATATTGTCCAAATTTCAAGATTATCAAATACTAGAAACAAGGAAAAGAATCTTTTGCTATATATTTGTAATTAGTGTGGATTAATTAGTAACCTAGGAAGGAGTTCATTACTCAAATGGTCACTCAACTATCCTAAATTATCTTCTAAAATTACTTTTCTTTCGCTCGTAACAACAAAGTCACTAAACTATGCCTATTGTACTCAGAAGGTCACTCAACTAGATTTTCCAAATTTTGGATTGCCAAATACCTATTTTACCCGCTAAATTATAAATATTTATCTTCTTTTTATTTTTTTTAAACTTTTTAATATTATGATTTTTCTCTTTTAATTTACATTATGGACTTACCTATAAAATAAATAAATATTATTTATAATTAAAAAAATAAAAAGTATTACATATATAATGCTGGAATAACAACATAATGAGTATAGTAAAAAAATTAATTAGAATAATTTGTTATTAATAATAATTTTAGTATTAACAACAAAAATTCAAAAATTTATTTACACAATTCAGAATGAAAGAATATAAAGGTTGTAAAATATATATTCCATGCACGTAATATAAAAATAATTATTTAAATAAAGTTATTTTTATAATATACATGATATATTCTTGAAAATTATGCTCAATTATATTATATATATTCCATGCATGACTAACATAGCATATTTTACCCTATATAGATAGTCCCCTGCTTTCCGATGACATAACTTTGTATCGTCGGAAAGTTGGTAGAAACATAATAATATAATTTGCTAGGATCGGGAATCGGGGTGATGCGTGGCTAGAATTCATGATTTAAATCATTATATACCTTGCATTTTATGTGATTTAATGATAAAAATACACGTTGTATGTGCCTAATGGGGTTTATTTTATGTGTAGGTGAATTGGAAATGGAAGCCGAGTTGAATAGGAGCATAAACATCAAAAATAAACTCAAGATTCGAAAAGGAGTGACCCAGACAAGCCCAGGCGTTAAGGGGGCGTTTGGCCCTTAAGGCCAGGGGAGCATGACGTTAGCCAGGCGTTAGACCCCTAAAGCCAGCCCTGCCCTGGCGTTATCCAGGCGTTAGACCCCTAATGCCTAGGTCCCTGATCTGGTCAATTCCGAGTTTTGAAGATTTTAAGTGTTTCCCGGTTGGAATAGAAGTCTCCTACACGTTTAGGGTTTATCCGGAACATATAAATAGACCCAAAAACACAACTTGAAGGGGGGATTGATGTGGAGGAACACACACCACGCTTGAAAGAGGCTTCTACTTAGTTTTTCTTCTCTTCTCTTCCTTTAATTTCATAGTTTATTAGTTCTAGAGTTTTGGGTGCTACATGAACGTTGTAGTTTGAAGCTTTAATTGTTCTTATTGTTTTATCTTAATTGGTTTATTTATTCAATCTTGCGCTTATTTATTTGATTGCTTGATCACCAATTGAATACTATCTACGAATCTAGGGTTGAACTCGGGAGAGGGAATTCTAGATTGCATATAAGATTGGGTAGAGCAAGATCTTAACCCTTCAGGGGAGCGGATTTGCGGTTAGGATATGAATATACCTAATCGCCTTGCTTGGTTATTATACGGGAATTATAAATGTGTTCTTGTTAATCCTAATTCCATAGGAAATAGGCGTTAGGTTAGCTTGAATAGGCGAGTTGTACTTCGGGAGAAGGCTACAAGCAATATTAACCTCGTCAATCAATAAACCTGATAAGACGATTTAGGTCGAAAACTCAACGGGATTGTTTACCAGCCCATAACTCTAGAATATCAGATCTCATTGAATTCGTATCTAAAATCTTGCCAATTATCTCTTTAATTTCTTAATTTACTATTTTAGATTAATTTTAGTTAAATTTGTTTGGGTTTAGTTTAGTTGATAGTTAATCATAAGTCCCTGTGGGTACGATATCTGGACTTAAAATCCTATATTATTTGTCGACCACGTATACCCGCGTGTGCGTTGGGAGCCAACACCGGGTAGTGAGAAATTTAGCCAAACAAAGTTATAATGACTAAAATAAAGACAATGCAAGTTGATAATAACGACAATTAAAACATATAAACGAGGCACAAATTTAACGTGGTTCAGTCAAGGTGACCTACGTCCACAAGCAGAGAGGAGCAATTTCACTATAACAACCGGCATAAAAAAGAGAGTACAGAATTAAAGATGAAACTCTAATTATCCCAAAATATATCCCAAGAGAATAACCTCGCTACAATCACTCACAAAGAAGAGGTTCACACAAAGTGTTTCCCAACGCTAACTCTATGGAATATAATAAAACTCTCTATTACAAGAATACTCAAAGTGAGTTTCTTATGATGACCCAAAAGGTCATCTTATATTTTAGAACTTGATTCCGTGTTCCGAGGCCTTCGAAATATGATTTTATTCCTCCTCGATTTGCATGTGCAGTCTGCGCGCGTTTCCGAAAAGCTTTTATGTTGAAAGTTAATAAAAATAATAATGTTTGCCTTTAAAAGTTGATTTAGTTAACTTCAGTCAACATATTGAGTAAACAGATCCGGACTCATGTTTTAACAGTCCCGGTGAGTCTGTATCAAAATATGGGACCTGAGCGTATGCCCGGAATCGAATTCCGAGGTCCCTAGCCCGAGAAATGAATTTTTGATAAAAATTGAAAGACTAAAAATTAAATGGTTTTAAGAATTCAGATAATGTTTAATCTTGTTGGTGTCGGGCCCGTATTTTGGTTCCGGAGCCCGGTACAAGTCCGAAATAATATTTATACCTTATCTGTGAAATTTGGTGAGAAACGGAACTGATTTGACATGATTCGGACGTCCGGTTGTGAAAATCAAAATTTCAAAGTGTTCTTAAAATTTTTATGTGATTTTGTGCTAAATTCGTAGTTCTAGGTGTTATTTTGGCGATTTTATCGCATGAGCAAGTCCGTATGATATTTTTAGACTGGAGTGCATGTTTATTTTGGAGCCCCGATGTAACGACCCGACCTGTCGTTTTGAGCTCTAGTGCGTTGTTTAGCGGTTTGAAGTCACGGGCAGCTCCATTTCAGATATTATGACTCATGGGCATGGTCGAAGTTGAATTTCGGGAAGTTCAGAGTCAAATTGGAAAGAAAATTCTCATTTTAGAAGCCTTAAGTTGGAGAAATTGACTAAGATTGGAATTTTGATTACACGACCTCCGAATCAGGATTTGAAGGTTCTAGCAGGTTCGTATGATGATTTCGTATTTGGGCGTATGTCCGGATCGGGCTTTGGATAACCCGGGAGCGTTTCAGCGCATATTATGGAAGATAGCATTTTAGAATAATCTCATAAATTTGGGCTGTAAGGCATTTCAATGTTATAGATGTCCATTTGGGATTCCTAGTCTGGGAATAGCTTTGTATGGTGATTCTGGAGTTGGGAGCGCGACCGGAAGTGAATTCGGATGTCCATAGGTTATTTTGAAGTTCATTTGTCTAAAGATAGAAATTTTAAAGTTTATGAGAAATCCGACCGGAAGTGAAAATTTTGATATCGAGGTCAGAATGCGATTCTGGAAGTTGGAGCAGGTCTGTAATGTCGAATGTGACTTGTGTGCAAAATTTGGGGTCATTCGGACGTGATTTGACAGGTTTCAGCGTCAGATGCAGAAGTTGGAAATTTCAAGTTCATAAAGTTTGAATTTTAGCGCGATTCGTGAATTTGGCGTTGTTTGATGTGATTTGAGGCCTCGAGCAAGTCCGCACTATGTTTTGGAATAGGTTGGTGTAATTGGACGGGTCCCGGGGGCCTCGGGTGGATTCCGGGTGGTTAACAGATCAAGTTTGGAGTTTGAAGAGGTGCTGAGGTTGCTGTCATCTGGTGTGACCGCACCTGTGAGGCTTTGGCCGCAGGTGCGGCTTTGGCGCCGGAGGTGCGAGATTGTGCTGGCTTGGCTGGGAGCGCAGGTGCGATGTAATTTTTGCACTTGCAAAGGTGCACATGCAGAAAATGGGGCGCAGGTGCGAGTTTTGGCTGGAGCTGAGGAAGCCGTAGGTGCGGGAGTTTGGGCGCACCTACGGGAGCGCAGGTGCGAAGGTTGGATCGCAGGTGTGGAAATGAGGCCTGGGCAGAATGTTTTAAAACGAGAATTTTTCCATTTCTCCTCTTATTTTCATTTGGCATGGACGATTGTGGGGAGCTTCAAGGAGGAATTTTGTCAAGGATCACAAGGTAAGTTATTCCAACTCATCTCAAGTTAAATAGAAGGTATATGCATGGATTTGAAGAAAACCTAGAAATTGTATTTTGGATTACTACCACGAATTTGAGCATGGAATTTAGAGTAAATTGTATATTCGAGCTAGTAAAGCTACGGGTAGGGTATATCTTCGAGAAATTTCAAAATCCTAGCACGTGGGCCCGAGGGAATTTTGGTCATTTCCTTGAACAGAGATGGGAGTTTGCATAATTTGAATTGTTAACAAATATTAGAGTATATTTTTGTTGGTTTGTCGTTATTTGGCTAGTTTCGGAGCGTTGTGCAACGATTGGAGTAGTCGGAAGGGCTTGGAAGCCGGTTATGGGATTTTGGAGCGTGGTAAGTCTACTTTCTAACTTTGTGAGGGGGAATTGTCCCCATAGGTGAACTAAATGAATACATGTTATTAATTTCAGGGGCCACGTACGCACGAGGTGACGGGAGTCCATGCGTAGCTACTATTATGCCATGTCCGGGTAGCCTAGGACCCACTAACATGCCTTACGTGTTGTACATGTGATTCTGCCAATAATATTAGACTGATAATGCTATTGAATTGGTAATTTATTTCCTAAGAAGGCTAGAGTGTACCTTTCTTAATCATCTAGAAAGAGAATTGATTCCTCCGTGGATAATTGTGTTCCTTATAAGGTTATATTATTGAATATTATTAAACTTGGCAAATGAGTTTCAAAACAAAGATTTAAATGCTATTTTTCGTGTTCCTTTAAGAAGAATTTTACCACTTTCCTGAGTAACTGCTTCCTTGATAAAAATGTGGACTTATTGTGTGAATATGTGTATCTATGGGTGCCTGAGTCGCATGTATGATTCACGAGCAGGATAACCCTGTATTTATGTATAACCGCATCGCATGATCGATTTGTGAGCGGGCAGATAAATGCATCTATGGTTCGAGCCGTTCGGCAGTGCACAGTTTATTATTGTTGGTCCGTGCCGTTCGACCCTCAGCACTTTGTTTGCGCATGATAGATGCTGCGTATTTTCTGTGATTTATACATGTTTATCGGCCTAAGGAAGTTTGTAATGGCCAGTTAAGAAGAAGAAGAATCGATGTGTAAAATGCGAAATAAGTCTGATGTTTCTTATCCCTGATTATGATTTAAATTGTTAATTGAAATGACGGAGATTTAAAGTGTTAAATGTGGAAGGAGTTGATATTATTTATTCCTGATTTTAATAAATTACCTATGACATTCATGCTTAGTGTCTTACTTGATTATACTAAATTGACTTCTAGCAAGTGTCTAATTCGACCTCTCGTCACTACCTCTTCGAGGTTAGGCGGGATACTTACTGAGTACACTTTGTTTTCGTACTCATGCTACACTTGCTGTGCATTTTGTTGCACAGGTACCTTCATATCAATATTGCTGACTTGGAGACTTAGACGAGCTGCATCACTCGGAGACGACCCGCAGTTGGCAGAGTCTTCCTCTATGTATTGTATTTTCATTTTCATTCCTTGTCCAATTTGTATTTCGGACAAGCTTTGGTAGAATTTGTAAAATTCTTAGAAATTGCTCATGTACTTGTGTCACCAGGTTCTGGGGTGTGTTTGGGATGTATTTTATAAAAAAAAACAAAAAAATGGAATATTAAACTTTCGTATTTACTTAGGGGATTTTATTCAGTTATTATGTAATAAAGTGAAAGGTAATGATTTAAAAAAATGCTAAAACAGGAAATTTAACTTAACCATTTAATGATTGGCTTGCCTAACAGTGGTGTCCGGCGCCATCATGACCTTATGTATTTTTAGTCGTGACAACTTGGTATCAGAGCTCTAGGTTCCCTTAGATTTCACGAGTCATGAGCAAGTCTAGTAGATTCTTGCGGATCGGTACGGAGACGTCTGTACTTATCTTCGAGAGGCTACAAGGCTGTTAGGAGTACCCTTCTTGATTTCTCATCGTGCGATTTGATTCCTCCGAGGCTTATGCCTATGTTTCTTCGTACTCAATCTTACGCGTCGCGAAGCGCTTTTTATGAATCAGGAATTTGAGGAATTGAAATGGTGCTACGGATATGATGCGAGATGTTTTCCATGTGTAGTTGGTTGGGGCTTTTGTTGTTGCCCTGCAGAAGAATATTATGTTGTTTCAGCTCAGTTGCTGTGTTTTTGAGAACTTTGAGGCTATGCTCAGATTGTGATAATGCTTACGATTGGTTATCGCGCGGTGTCGATATGATGATAGAATGCTTGCCCATATATTCGGGGTGATGAATGGCTTGAAGGGAGGTCTTCTCAGGGCGTGATTTCGGGATTTTCAGCGTTTTAGTTCCGGCAGAGGGGAGGCATTTGGACTGTAAATGGCCAGGTTTTGGATTAATAAAGCAGTAAGAATTGGTGTTTTCAAGTGAGGTGGGATATGCACCTGTGATATGGTGTCGTCATCACTGATCGAATGGAATATGTTAAGTCTGTCGGCGCTATGGTTTCTTCGAATGCATTGGGTCAGAGTGTTGTGAAGTAGTATTGAAGAAGCGGTTGTCAGAGATCGTGGTGAGTGGGGATCTACTGGATTAAGAACTACAGAGAATGATATTGAATTGAGGCAACAATTGGGCAGCATACGATGAAGGAAGATATGTGAAAGGTTCTAGGCGATGGTTCCCTTTCTAAAAGGCCAGGTGTAAGGAACGGAAGTCAGGTAGTTGTTTAAATGATTGAGTTTAACAAGTGGGAGAGTGGCAGCGTAGCATATGAGTTCAGTGGGAAGATAGCTGCCTACCTTGAGGGAAAGTTTGAGAGTTTTAGGGGATGGCGATTGGGTCCTTGAGCTTAAGTTGAAATGTGGGTTATTTCGGCGGAAGGTAGGATACAACAGGGAGGAGTTGTTAGGAATGAATGAAGGACACAATGTGGCGGTGAATTTGAAGATGTTATAGCACATTTTGTAGATGTCCATGAGGAGCGGACAGACTGGTAAAGTTGGTGAATGAGAGCAAGCTTAGGATGGGGTATTGATATTGCAGAGAGTGTGCATTTCAGCGTCGTTGGAAGGTGTCAGTTGGTGATTCCCACAGGTGGGTTATCTTCCGTGAGTAGGTTAGCGGTTGTGTGGTTGGCAAGTTTCTGCGAGGGATTCTGGTGGCTATTCGGTAAGAGGAAGAATGTGTGAATGGTGTTAGAGAATTTGAGTATATAGGGAATGCTGACAAGGGAATTTGGAAGGATTGGACAGATTGGTTGGGCAAGATCATGTTAACAAAGGGGAAAGGATCTCAACAGGGTCTAGAGTGGTGCAAGGAGTAGCTTCGGGCTAAGTGGGGGAGTCCCACCACCTGCAGTTGGGTTGTGGGATTGTGGTCTCATGGGGTTGCGGATTGTCGGCGTGTTGGCAAGTTATTAAAGCTAAGGGAAAAGAGTAAAATGGTGATTGTGCGTAGGATTTGATGAATGTGTGCAAAACTTGGCCCTGTTGGACCAGGGGTAGGCTTTGAAAGATTCAGAATTTATGCTTAAGGCATGGGCGAGCTGTCGGGTAGTGACTCAGTCACGTGCTTCATTGAAAAGGGTGTTCATGTACTAGAAAATCCTTGGAGTTGATTGTATTCGGGTCCAGTCAAAGTGGGTGACTCTCAATAGCGGTCCTAGTGAATTCAAAGGTTAAGAACGCGATGTTTAAGGGTTAAAGGCAGCAGTATGATTAAGAATTGAGCTTTTGCAGTGTAATTTCAGAGAGAGGGAAAAGGGTTGGAGTGAGTCTATGTTATTTTCAGCGTGCAGGATAGTATTGGAGGAGTGAGAGAAATAAACTCCGGGTTGTAGAAAGATTATCAGGAGGGTATGAGACGGGTTGTGGGATTAAGGCAGCATAGTCTCGTGAATCAAGGCCACTCGGGATGAGTGAGGATTGAGTTTGCTATGAGTTGAATGGGGTTACTATTATTTCTAAGGATGTTAAGGATGATTAAAAGAAGATAGATTTGTTAGCCATGGTTGAAATGGCACATTTACGGCAGTGATCAGTTTCGTCAGTATAATTAAATTATGCATATGGTTTGGGCCGGTATGTGCGAGGCTTGTCGGTCGCCGTTGTAAAGACTCGTAAAATTCCATGGCTAAAAATAATGCCCAAATAGGTCCCCGTGCTGTTATAACTGTAGATATTCTTAAAACGGACTCTTTTTGAGTAAAAAGTACCCTGGGACTTAAAAGATATAATTTTCCAGATTTGCGCAGGTCTGCGGTCTTCTATGCCATCGCAGATTAGGTATGTGGACCGCATAGTGGTCGCATACTTGGACAGTTTGTTGTCTATTTTGAGGACAGCTATGCGGCCTAGAATGCGATTGCATTTCACGAATGCGGGCCGCATAGTTATCGCATTCTTGCACCTTGATTTTTGCGTAGGGAGTTATGCGACGCACTATGTGATCGCATAACAGGTATGCGGACTGCATAGTGGTCGCATACCTGGGCAGTCTACTTTTCTCTTTGGCCATTTGAGGGCCAATTATGCGACAGGAATGCGGACCGCATAGCAAGAATGCGATTCCTGACCGCATTTTTGTTTCGGGACTGTTAAAATTCTAATTTTATACCCGACCCCCAGTTCATTAAAACACTTGCCCCTTTCATTTTAAGCCTATTTTCAGATTAATTAGAGAAATGAGAGGGTGGGTTCTAGAGAGAGAAAGTTCCAACCTCAGCAAATTTGTTCTTCCATCACTACTCAGGCCTGGAATTGATCAAGTAGGACACCATTTTCTTCACTACAAGAGGTAAGCTTCCACCCCATCAACCTTAATTTCTAGATCTTTGTTAAAATGAAACATGGTTAGGTGAGTTCATGAAGATAGGGGTAGGAGTCTTGCATGCATGTAACCAACTAGTCATAATCTAGTAAAAGGAAATGGGTTAGAGTAATCCTTCACTAAAAAGAGGCCATTTAATCTAAAGGAACACCTAGTGTTTGATAGAATGCTCAAGTGAGTTCAAGACATGATCATTATTCCTAATTCTAAGTTCAATTATGCCACCTTGTGAACTAGATTGAAGGTGCTAGAAGGTCTGGTGAATTGTGGTAGAAAAATTAAAGGGGAATTCCGATTCAAGGTATGTATGGCTAACTTTAGTCTTTGTACAGTCACCTTGTTGGTGTCCGAACACAGGGTATGAAATTCCTGCTTGAGCATATGTGAATTGATTGTCTTGCTGTGTCGAGGTGTAAGATTTCATTCTCCGATTTTCTTAGTCAATTACCATGCTAATTGCGATTGTGAATGGTGATTCTTTGTGCTTATCCTACCATGTGTAAGGTTCGTTAAATGTTCAAATATTCAATGCAGTATGTCCTACTAAATGAAAGAATGTTAACGTACTCTAATGTGGGAAGGTATCTAATTGCTAAGGGCCGAGTGTGGAAAAAGATGAAAGAAACTGTGGATTGATTTAATTGAGATAAATGATGATGGCAACACCATATGTGAATTACTGTTTGGTAAGCATTATTGTGCTTTGACTTCATATAGTTGTTGGTTGATATGAACTTATGTTCTTGATGATGAAGATCCCTGTGATATAATTGTTGGTTATTGTTTCTATGAAATGTGAATTTACGGTGGGATCGGGTTACGCGCCACAACACGAAGTAATAAGGGTGGAGAGGTAATAAGGGTGAAGTGCAATTGTACGGTGGGATCGGGTTGCGCGCTGCAACACGAAGTAAAAAGGTTGGAGAGGTAATAAGGTTGAAATGTGAAAGTACGGTGGGATCGGGTTGCGCGCCGCAACAGATGAGTAAGTGAAATGAGTAATGGTGGAAATCTTCATTTGTAACTATCTGTATATCCGTGTGGTACTTGTGTGGTTACCTTGACTGTCTTCCAATTTTGTACTATTTGACTCTACTTGGAATACACTTTGTTCATACATACTAGTACTATTCATCGATACTAACGTCCCTTTTGCCGGGGGCGCTACATGTTTTATATGGATGTAGGTGGTTCCACAACAGGTAGCTCAGACCGCCGATAGTGGTGTTTTCCCTTCATACTTTCAGCAGATCCGGTGAGCCCCACTTCCTCTCGGGGCCGTGTAGTGTCTATATCTTCTCTTTTGTATATGTTATGTCTTTTAAGGTATAGCCGGGGCCTTGTTGCCGGCAAGTATTGTGTAAACCCTTAGTGCTCTTAGAGGCTCCATAAACATGATGTGGATTGTACATATATGTACTTTGGGCAGTAAATGTGTTTACTAGTAATTGGGGTCCGAATTGGAATTATTATATGTTTTGTGATTATCAAATGTTGAAATGATAAAGGATGAAATGAACTCAAGTAGTAGATTCATGTTTAAACTCTAAATTGCTAATTAATGTGGAATAATTTATAATATGCACGAGGTAACGCGTTGGGTAGGAAAGGCAATCCAGGTCCGCTTGACCAGAGTCATTCGGTTAGGTGCCGGTCTCGTCCCTCGATTTTGGGGTGTGACAAACTTGGTATCAGAGCCTAAGGTTTTTAAAAGTGTCCTAGGATATCTTGGAGCCGTGTCTAGTAGAGCCCTTCTTATTTGTGTGTTAACCACATCTATAATTAGGGGGCTGGATGGACATTTAGGAAAATACCCTTTCATTGTTACTATGTATCGTGTGATAAAGTGGAAGATGAAAACATCTTTATCTAACTCGTGCATTGTTCCAATTTTCAGTAAATGGCACCCAAGAAGAGAGCCTGACTCGGCTCAGAGGCCAATGGCACCCCAGGAGTGGCCATGAATTATTTATCTGATGGTACGTGTGAGAATGATTCCCCAACCCTGAATCTACCCAACTCCTCCACTCCAGGCCAGTCTATTCTTATTCCTGCTCCAGCAGAGGGCGCTACAGTCCCTCCCGCTGATGTTCCTGATCCTTCCTCAGCCCCAACTTCTGGTCCTGGTATTTCTGATGGGGACCTCAGGGGAGCTATTCAGATGTTGACTCAGCTAGTGGCCTCCTAGGCCCAAAGATCACATGCTGCCCTGCATCCTCTCGCGAGCAAGGGGATTCTTCAGGTTCTAGGGTCAACAAGTTTCTGCGGTTAGCCCCTCCAGAGTTCATTGGGAACCGACCCAGAGGCAGATCTTCAGGATTTTATAGATGAAATGTACAAGACTCTCCGGGTTATGAAGGCTACAGAGACATAAGGGGTTGAGTTGGCTTCCTATCGGTTAAAGGGAGCAGCGTATTCGTGGTTTGAGATGTGGGAGGGGTCCCGTGGTGAGGGGAGCCCCCCAGCAAAGTGGGATGAGTTTGTTGATGCCTTCATGGATAATTTCTTTCCTGCCGAGACTATGGCAGCCCGTGCTGCGGAGTTTGAGGTCCTTAAGCAGAGCAGCCTGAGTGTGTGGGAGTACCACATGGAGTTCGTGCGCCTGTCCAAATATGCCATCCACATGATGCCGACTATGGAGGCCATAGTTCGACGGTTTATTCAGGGCCTTGGTCCCTTGGTTGTTAATGAAGCTGCTACAACTGCCTTGCATTCAGATATGAATTATGGGAAGATCGTGGGATTCGCGCAGGCCATAGAGGCTTGGAAGTTGAAGATAAGAATGGAGAGGGAGAGTAGTAGTAGAACAGGTCAGCGGGTAGCCTGGGAGTTCAGTTGGAGGAGGGAGATCAGTCCTTAGGGGAGGGTCATTAGGGCCATCCCAGTCCTATGCTCAGTCCTCAGCCTGTTCCCCATCATCAGGGCACAGTTATCAGCGGGGAGGTCTCTTTGGACCAGGTTCAGATAACAGAAGGTTCCATCAGTTGGGTTGTTCAGGTGGGAGGTTCCAGCAGTAGCGGAGGGTCCCATGCCCTAAGTGTGGGATGTCTCATTCTGAGCCTTGTTACTTGGATATACCGGTCTGCTATAAATGTGGAGAGAGAGGCCATATCTAGTGAGACTGCCGCATACCCAGTCAGGGCGCGAGTAGGGGTACTGCTCAGCCATCCAGCTCTTCAACCGCTACATCTTCAGCATGCCCTCCAACTCCAACATGGCGCGGTACAGCTAGGGGTGGAGCCCAGGGTCGAGGGGGACCCAGTCGGTTCTATGCTTTGAGTGGTCGCCAGAGTGCGGAGGCTTCCCCAGATGTTGTCACAGGTATTCTGACTGTTCAGTCATATGATTTTTATGCTCTTAATGATACCGGGTCTTCTTTATCATATGTTACTCCATTTATTGCTTCAAGTTTTGGAATAGAACCCGAACAACTTCACGAGCTATTCTCTGTGTCGACTCCAGTTGGTGATTCTATTACGGCCCTGCGAGTCTATAGGAATTGTGTTGTCACAGTGCGTGGTTGGGATACCACGGCCGATCTTATTGAGTTAGAAATGGTAGATTTTGATGTAATTATGGGGATGGATTGGCTCTATTCGTGCTTTGCTAAACTCGACTACCGAACTAGGATTATGAGGCTTGAGTTTCCTAATGGTTCAGTTATCGAGTGGGAGGGGAATAATGTCGCGCCAAGAGGTAGATTTATTTCCTAACTTAAAGCCTCAAAGATGATCAGAAAATGTGCATCTACCATTTGGTCCGGGTTGCGGACACCACTTCTGAGGTGCCTGCTCCCGAATCTGTGCCTGTTGTGAATGAATTTCTTGAAGTATTTCTGGACGAGCTTCCTGGGATTCCACCAGATAGAGAGATCAATTTCGGGATTGATATATTTCCAGATACGCAGCAAATATCTATTCCACCTTACCGAATGGCGCCAACAGAATTGAGAGAGTTAAAAGAACAATTGAAAGATCTATTAGAAAAAGGTTTCATTCGGCCTAGTGTGTCGCCTTGGGGCGTACCAGTTCTTTTTGTCAGAAAGAAAGACGGATCGCTTCAGATGTGTATTGATTATCGGCAGCTCAACAAGGTCACCATAAAAAACAAATAAAAATTACCTCGGATTGATGATTTGTTCGACCAGTTGCAAGGTGCTAGGTTCTTCTTAAAGATTGATTTGCGGTCCGGGTATCACCAGTTAAAGATCAGGGAGCAGGATATTCCTAAGACTGCCTTCAGGACTCGATATGGGCACTTTGAATTTCTGGTAATGTCTTTTGGGCTAACCAACGCCCCAGCCGCTTTTATGGATCTTATGAATCGGGTTTTCAAACCGTTTCTTGACTCCTTTGTGATTGTCTTCATTGACGATATCCTTGTTTATTCGCGAAGTCAGGAAGATCATGCTACTTACCTCAGGGCAGTTCTGCAGACTCTTCGTCAGCACCAGTTATATGAAAAGTTTTCAAAATGTGAACTTTGGCTAGAATCAGTCGCCTTTTTGGGCCATGTTGTTTCTAGGAAGGGATTCAGGTTGATCCCCAAAAGATTGCAGCGGTAAAGGATTGGCCTAGGCCAATGACCCCGACAGAGATTTGCAGTTTCTTGGGTTTGGCTGGATATTATCGGAGGTTCGTGGAGGGATTCTCTACCCTTGCCTCCCCATTGACTAAGCTGACGCATAAGGCGGTTAAGTTCCAGTGGTCCGATGCTTGTGAAAACAGTTTTTAGGAATTGAAATTGAGATTGACTACGGCGCCGGTGTTGACCTTGCCAGAGGGTACAAAGGGATTTTTGGTTTATTATGATGCTTCAAGGGTTGGTTTGGGGTGTGTGTTAATGCAGTGCGGGAAGGTTATTGCATATGCTTCTAGGCAACTCAAGAATCACAAGAAGAATTATCTGACGCATGATTTGGAGCTCGCGGCGGTTGTGTTTGCATTAAAGATTTGGCAGCATTATCTTATGGGGTCTATGTGGAAGTGTTCACAGACCACAAGATTCTTCAATATTTATTCAAACAAAATGAGTTGAACTTGAGGTAGCGGAGGTGATTAGAATTGCTCAAGGATTATGGTATAAATATTTTGTACCATCCAGGAAAGGAGAATATGGTAGCCGACGCTCTTAGTCTGAAATCCATGGGTAGCTTGGCTCATTTGGAAGCAGGTTAGAGGCCTTTGGCTCGGGAGGTTTATTAGTTAGCTAGTCTGGGGGTCTGTCTTTCGACCTTAGATGAAGGGGATGTTGTGGTGCGTAACGGAGCAGAATCTTCACTTGTAACGGAAATCAAGGAAAAGAAATTCAGAGATCCAATATTGGTATAATTGAGAGAGGCAATTCTGAATCATAAGACTACAACATTTTCACTCGGCAATGATGACGGTGTTTTGCGGTGCCAAGGGAGACTATGTGTTCTGGACGTGGATGATCTTCGGGAAAGGGTAATGGCAGAGGCTCACAATTCCAGGTATTCAGTACACCAGGTTCTATGAAGATGTATCATGATCTCAAAGAGATTATTGGTGGAATGGTATGAAAAGGGGTGTGGCAGACTTTGTGGCTAGGTGTCCGAATTGTCAGCAAGTGAAGGCCGAGCATCAGAGGCCTAGTGGGTTGGCACAACTTATAGAAATACCAATGTGGAAATGGGAGATGATCAATATGGACTTTGTGGTAGGGTTACCCCGCACTCAGCGCAAGTTCGAATCAATTTGGGTGATAGTGGATCGACTCACGAAATCAGCTCACTTCTTGCCAGTCAAGTCCACCGATATTGCGGAATAGTACGTTCAGTTGTATATTAAGGAAATAGTAAGACTCCATGGCATTCTAATATCTATTATCTCAGATCGAGGGGCCCAGTTCACAGCTAACTTTTGAAAGAAATTTCAGCAAGGTTTAGGTACACAGGTAATTTCAGCTTGGCGAGGTGTAACTTCTAGGTCCGGATCTTGTGCACCAAGCTATGGAAAAAGTTAAAAGTCATTCAGGAAAGGATGAAGACTTCTCAGAGTCGTCATAAATCCTATGCGGACGTTCTTCTAAGAGATTTGGAGTTTCAAGTAGATGATTGGGTATTCTTGAAGGTGTCTCCCATGAAAGGAGTAATCCGGTTTGGGAAGAAAGGGAAACTGAGCCCTAGGTATGTCGGGCTGTATCGGATCGCTCAAAGGATAGGACAGGTGGCTTATAGGCTGCAATTGCCCCCTGAGATGTCCTTAGTGCACCCGGTGTTTCATGTTTCCATGTTGAAGAAGGTGATTGGGGATCCATCCTCCATTGTGCCGGTTGAGACTGTTGAAATTAATGAAGGATTGTCATATGAAGAGGTTTCAGTTGCTATTCTTGATAGGCAAGTCCGTAGATTGAGGAACAAAGAGATTGCTTATGTTAAAGTGATATGGCGAAGTCGAAGAAGCCACGTGGGAAGCGGAAAATGAAATGAAAGAGAAATATCCCCACTTGTTTGAATAAGTCCGGTAGTGGTTTTGAAAGTTGTCATTCCTAAGCAATTATATATTGTGTTAAATTTTGTGCAAGAACACTCCACTCCCCTAATTACGCTACTATTGTGACTTCTCAAAATTTGTGCCATAAATGTGTATGTTGTTGTGATTAGCCAAATTATGTGCAAATCATTGTAATAGTTGAACTATGTGCAAATTTGTGGAGTTAACCGAACTATGTGAGGCTTGTGGAAGTAATTGAATTATATGTGCAAGTTGATAGAGTAACTAAAAATGTGTGGAATTGGATAAAATGTGTTTCGGGAGCTCTGACAGGTAGATAGGCCTAATTACAAAGGAAACTCTGGTGAAATTTTTAGGAAATATCGTAATTAATAAAAATTTGGGGGTTGGCTTATTTTGTGTTTTTCCTACTCTAGTGATTCCCCGATCCTCATTCGAGGAAGAATGATTTTAAGTGGGGGAGAATGTAAACACTCGTAAAATTCCATGGCTAAAAATAATGCCCAAATAGGTCCCCCTGCTGTTATAACTGTAGAAATTCTTAAAACAGACCCTTTTTGAGTAAAAAGCACCCCGAGACTTAAAAGATATAATTTTCCAGATTTGTGCAGGTCTGCGGTCCACTATGCGATCGCAAATCAGGTATGCGGACCGCATAGTGCTCGCATATTTGGACAGTTTGCTGACCATTTTGAGGACAACTATGTGGCCTAGAATGCGATCGCATTTCACGAATGCGGGCCCCATAGTTATCGCGTTCTTGCACCTTGATTTTTGCGTAGGGAGTTATGCGACGCACTATGCGATCGCATAACAGGTATGCGGACCGCATAACAGGTATGCAGACCGCATAGTGGTCGCATCCCTGGGTGGAGAGGTAACAAGGGTGAAGTGCGATTGTACGGTAGGATTGGGTTGCGCGCCGCAACACAAAGTAAGAAGGGTGAATAGGTAATAAGGGTGAAATGTGAAAGTGCGGTGGGATCGGGTTGCGCGCCGCAACAGATGAATAATTGAAATGAGTAAAGGTGGAAATCTTCATTTGTAACTATCTGTATATATGTGTGGTACTTTTGTGGTTACCTTGACTGTCTTCCAATTGTGTACTATTTGACTCTACTTGGAATAAACATTGTTCATACATACTAGTACTATTCAACGGTACTAACGTCCCTTTTGCCGGGGGCTCTACATATTTTATATGGATGTAGGTGGTTCCACAGCAGGTAGCTCAGACCGCCGATAGTGGTGTTTCCACTTCATACTTTCAGCTGATCCGGTGAGCCCCACTTCCTCTCGGAGCCGTGTGTAGTCTATATCATCTCTTTTGTATATGTTATGTCTTTTAAGGTATAGCCGGGGCCTTGTTGCCGGCAAGTATTGTGTAAACCCATAGTGCTCTTAGATGCTCCGTAGACATGATGTGGGTTGTACACATATGTATTTTGGGCAGTAAATGTGTTTACTAGTAATGGGGGTCCGTATCAGAATTATTGTATGTTTTGAGATTATCAAATGTTGAAATGCTAAAGGATGAAATGAACTCAAGTAGTAGATTCATGTTTAAACTTATAATTGCTAATTCATGTGGAATAATGTATATTGTGCACGGGGTAACGCGTTGGGTAGAAAAGGCAATCCAGGTCCGCTTGACCAGAATTATTCGGTTAGGTGCCGGTCTTGTCCCTCGGTTTTAGGGCGTGACAGCCGTGATAGATTTTATTTGGAAGCATTCAAGCACTATGGCCTGTCATGGGTGGGTGGACCCCCGAAGGGTTATTAGAATGGGTATATCGATCAAAGCTGTGAATATGCGTGCAAGGAGGGCATGAAACGGTTCATGGGTCTGGAAACGAAATGGTTCCATGGAATGGAGTCACTTAAGGTGAGTGCGAATTGAGTCGATATGTGTTGATTGGGGTTATCGTTATTCCTGCGGTGAGTAATTGAATTGAGGTACGAGATGTGTCGTGTTATATGAGCTTATGGAAAGTATAATTGAATCTCACAGCGGTATCGTGGCGGTGTTAGCATATGGGCATTGTGATTGTTCATCTTGATCTATGTCTTGAGCCAAGTGGGGGAGTTTGCTATTGATAAGTCGATTGCGCGGCTGAGTGTCGTATCAGTTTCAGTTTGAGGTATACGGGGGGAACCAGTTGTGTCCTGCATAGGTGGAGTTTGAGGATTTGCATATTTTGTGATTATGAAAATTCACTCGTGTGTTGTGATGGTTCTCTTGAATTGAGTTAAGTAAAAAGGTCTTTATGTGATGAAGGTGTTCACTCTATTAGTGGTTCAGAAGTTATGATGGAATTCTTGCGCTATCTCATATTGGCATGTTAGGTGCGGTAAGCAGTATGTAACTGGAAGTAAGGAATCGAGGTTGTGATTCGGTGTTGACAAGGAGGTCATGAGCTCGGATGAGCAAGAAAAAGGGATTTTAATGTTTAGAGTAAGCTGGTGTTGTCTTCAGTGTCACCTGAGATCGATGTTTGGTGAAAGAGGCTTTGCATCTTAGTTATGGGTTCTTGATTTGTTTTACAGCGTTAGTGTGGCCAGTGGTGGATGTGCAAACTTTCTGCCTTATGTGGAAGGTCGTGGGAGCGTGACCACGGGATGATCGTATGAGTGTGACAGGTAGTCACCTGATCGATTGAAGATTTAGACCAAGCATAAGGGGGTGCAATATTTCTTATTTGAGGATTTATGCTAGGAAGGCGTTCGGTTCAGTTGGTTGTGGATTGTGGGGTGTTTGTCCCGGATATGATGGTTGTTCTTGTATATTATGAGAGGAAGTGGGTTATTATGGACCAGGTCAAGCTATTAGCCTAGTTCAGTGCAAGATGAATCGACTTGAAGTGTGTGAATGGATTAAAACAAGATTATAGGCTTCATGTGAGTTAGATGTGTTCATTTCAGTATAGCGCTTCTCAGAGAGGGGTGTTGGGATATCAGATGTTGTTTCGTCTTCATCCAATTCACGTAATGTTATGATTGTGTTGCGTGAGTTGAGAAACGGCTTGATAGATCCCTATGTGTTGAATCTCCGTGTAGTGATGATGTTATGTGAGCAGGAGAGCTCTTGAGATTCAGAGTATATATATCGCACCTCAGTTGTGCTTAAGTTTTGTAGCATATGGCTTTATCAGTCTCCCCAGGATGGTATTGTGCACTTAGCGTGCTTGTGACCTATTTTCGATATTTGTGGCAGTGAGCAATTTAGCTCCGTGTATATATCCTTATGTGAATTTTATGATGGGACCGGGTGGCACGCGGCCAGGGGTATGTTATTTGGATCGGGTTGCACGCCGCAACCGTGTGATGATGAGTAAGGTTCCGATATTTATTTTTCTTGTGTTTTACTTTCTATTTTCCTAGAAGAGTTCATATAAGTTGCGTGAGTTGAGTAGTCTTTTCCTGAGTCATTTCCTTATGTATCATGTTCGAGTTGTGGCCTATTGGCGCGATGTGGTATGATGTGAGACCGTTGGTCGTGTGTGGGGTGATTTGTTGTTTGAGCAGTTTATACTGGATGAGACGAGATTATTGGACCAGAGATCAGTGCTGTAAGATTTTATGAAGTATATTAAAGGACAAATACCATTATTTGGTTCGTAATGAGATGATGATCTAAGTCAAGAGGAAAGATTCAATGTTTGGTTAACTCTGCAGTTGGTTAGGAATTTCTACACATCTCCTCCGTTGTGGTGGTATCGCCAACATTATAGCAGGATGTATATATATATATCACAAGGTGCATTGGGAGAATCAGATTCGTGAAATTTTGGCTATTAAGGTTCAGGGAGTGTCATTGTGGTCAGATGATGAGTTATGCGGTGCATGGTGATGATTCAGCAAAGGTATGCAGTCATGTTCTGGTATATTGTGTGGTAGTTGATGCGGTGTTTATACATTGGAACTAGGCCTGGTCGAGAATTTCAGGTATTGGAATTGGGTTCTGAGCCAATTATATGGATAAAAGAAGAGATCTTCAGATTTGATCAAGCCAATGTACTCAGCTGGGTTGTGGTATCACGGGAAAGTGCACGAGGTGTTAAACAGTGATTTCAGATAACTCCAGAGCAATTCCTAGCACGTTCGAGGACGAACGTCTGTTTGAGTGGGGGAGAATGTAACGACCCGATCGGTCGTTTTGAGTTCTAGTGCGTCGTTCAACGGTTTGAAGTCATGGACAACTCCATTTCAGGTATTATGACTCATGGGCATGGTTAGAGTTGAATTTTGGGAAGTTCGGAGTCAAATTGGAAAGAAAATTCTCATTTCAGAAGCCTTAAGTTGGAGAAATTGACTAAGATTGAAATTTTGAGTAAACGAACTCCGAATCAAGATTTGAAAGTTACAGCAGGTTCGTATGATGATTTTGGATTTGGGCGTATGTCTGGATCGGGCTTTGGATACCCCGGGAGCGTTTCGGCGCATATTATGGAAGATGGCATTTAGAAAAATCTCATAAATTTGGGCTGTAAGGCAATCAATGTTATAGATGTCCATTTGGGATTCCGAGTCTGGGAATAGCTTCGTATGGTGATTTTGGAGTTGGGAGCGCGATCGGAAGTGAATTGGGATGTCCGTAGTTTATTTGGAAGTTCATTTACCTAAAGATAGAAATTTGAAGGTTTTTGAGAAATCCGACCGGAAGTGGAAATTTTGATATCGGGGTCGGAATGCGATTCCGGAAGTTGGAGCAGGTCCGTAATGTAGAATGTGACTTGTGTGAAAAATTTGGGGTCATTTGGATGTCATTTGATAGGGTTCGGTATCAGATGTAGAAGTTGGAAATTTCAAGTTCATAAAGTTTGAATTTTAGTGCGATTCGTGATTTCGGCGTTGTTTGATGTGATTTGAGGCCTCGAGCAAGTCCGCACTATGTTTTGGAACAGGTTGGTGTAATTGGACGGGGTCCCAGGGGCTTCGGGTGGATTCCGGGTGGTTAAAGAATCAAGTTTGGAGTTTGTAGAGGTGCTGAGGTTGCTGTCATCTAGTGTGACCGCACCTACGAGGCTTTGGCCGCAGGTGCGGCTTTGGCGCCGCAGGTGCGAGATTGTGCTGGCTTGGCTTGGAGCGCATGTGAGATGTAGTTTCCGTACTTGCAAAGGCGCAGATGTGAACAATGGGGCGCAGGTGCGAGTTTTGGCTGGAGCTGAGGAAGCCGCAGGTGCGGGAGTTTGAGCACACCTGCGGGAGCGCAAGTTCGAAAGTTGGATAGCAGGTGCGAAAATGAGGCCTGGGCAGAATGTTTTAAAACGAGAATTTTGCCATTTCTCCTCCTATTTTCATTTGGCATGGGCTATTGTGGGGAGCTTCAAGGAGGGATTTTCGTCAAGGATCACAAGGTAAGTTATTCCAACTCATCTCAAGTTAACTACAAGGTATATGCATGGATTTGAACATGAAAAATCGGGAATTTTGAAGAAAACCTAGAAATTGTATNAAATATACTCTAATATTTGTTAAAACGAGAATTTTGCCATTTCTCCTCCTATTTTCATTTGGCATGGGCTATTGTGGGGAGCTTCAAGGAGGGATTTTCGTCAAGGATCACAAGGTAAGTTATTCCAACTCATCTCAAGTTAACTACAAGGTATATGCATGGATTTGAACATGAAAAATCGGGAATTTTGAAGAAAACCTAGAAATTGTATTTTGGATTTCTACCACGAATTTGAGCATGGAATTTAGATTAAATTGTATATTTGAGCTAGTAAATCTACGGGTAGGGTTTATCTTCGAGAAATTTCAGAATCCGGGCACGTGGGCCCGAGGGCATTTTTGTCAATTCCTTGATCGGAGATGGGAATTTGCAAAATTTGAATTGTTAACAAATATTAGAGTATATTTTCATTGGTTTGTCATTATTTGGCTAGTTTCGGAGCGTTGTGCAACGATTGGAGTCGTCGGAAGGGCTTGGAAGCCGGTTATGGGATTTCGGAGCGAGGTAAGTCTACTTTCTAACTTTGTGAGGGGGAATTATCCCCATAGGTGAACTAAATGAATACATGCTATTCATTGCGGGGGCTACGTATACACGAGGTGACGGGAGTCCTTGCGTAGCTACTATTATGCCATGTCCAGGTAGCCTAGGACCCACTAGCATGCCTTACGTGTTGTACATGTGATCTAGCCAATAATATTAGACTGATAATGCTATTGAATTGGTAATTTATTTCCTAAGAAGGCTAGAGTTTACCTTTCTTAATCATTTAGAAAGAGAATTGATTCCTCCATGGATAATTTTGTTCTTGATAAGGTTATATTATTGAATATTATTAAACTTGGCAAATTAGTTTCAAAACAAAGATTTAAATGCTATTTTTCGTGTTCCTTTAAGAAGAATTTTACCACTTTCCTGAGTAACTGCTTCCTTGATAAAAAATGTGGACTTATTGTGTGAATATGTGTATCTATGGGTGCCTAAGTCTCATGTATGATTCGCGAGCAGGATAACCCTGTATTTATGTATAACCGTGTTGCTTATCGATTCGCGAGCGCGGCAGATAGATGCATCTATGGTTCGATCTGTTCGACGCTCGGCACTGCACATTTTATTATTGTTGGTCCGCACCGTTCGACCCTCGACACTTTGTTTGCTCATGATAGATGCTGCTTATTTTATGTGATTTATACATGTTTATCGGCCTAAGGAAGTTTGTAATGGCCAGTTAAGAAGAAGAAGAATCGATGTGTAAAATGCGAAATAAGTCTGATGTTTCTTATCCCTGATTATGATTTAAATTGTTAACTGAAATGACGGAGATTTAAAGTGTTAAATGTGGAAGGCGTTGATATTATTTATTCCTGATTTTAATAAATTGCCTATGACATTCATGCTTAGTGTCTTACTTGATTATACTAAATTGACTTCTAGCAAGTGTCTAATTCGACCTCTCGTCACTACCTTTTCGAGGTTAGGCGGGATACTTACCGAGTACACGTTGTTTTCGTACTCATGCTACACTTGCTGTGAATTTTGTTGCACAGGTACCTTCATATCAATATTGCTGACTGGAGACTTAGACGAGCTGCATCACACGGAGACGACCCGCAATCGGCAGAGTCTTCCTCTATGTATTGTATTTTCATTTTCATTCCTTGTCCAATTTGTATTTCGGACAAGCTTTTAATTTGTCAAATTCTTAGAAATTGCTCATGTACTTGTGTCACCGGGTTCTGGGGTGTGTTTGGGATGTATTTTATAAAAAAAACAAAAAATGGAATATTAAATTGTCGTATTTACTTAGCGGATTTTATTAAGTTATTATGTAATAAAGTGAAAGGTAATGATTTCAAAAATGCTAAAACAGGAAATTTAACTTAACCATTTAATGATTGGCTTTCCTGACAGTGGTGTTTGGCGCCATCACGACCTTATGGATTTTGGGTCGTGACACCCGAGGGCTCGGTTGAGTTTCGCATAGGCTTCAGGATGTTTTAGACTTAGGAAATTTTGGTTTTTCTGCGGCTTCAGCACTTGCTGGTTTCCTTCTTCGTGTTCGCGAAGCTTCTAATGCGAACGCGAAGAGTAAGATGGGATGGGGTGGAAATTACTCATCGCGAACGTGGAGACTCGGTCGCAAATGCGGAGAAATGGGGATCTTACCCTCCGCGAACGAGGCCAACTCGACGCGAACGCGATGGCTTAGGGACCTGGGGAGGAGGTCAGTGTTCTTCTACGCGAACGCGATCATTAGGTCGCGACTGCGAAGGCCAGGGGGGAGTAGCCCTTCGCGAACACATTGAGAGACTCGAGAAAGCATAGGCCTTTGGGCCGTGTGTATTGCGATCGCGACAGGCCCTTCGCGTTAACGCGAAGGAGACCTGTCCAGTGATTTTAAAACAAACCCAAAAACGGGACTTCTTCAAAATTTCATATCTCTTTCACTAGAACTCGGCCTAGGGCAATTTTTGAAGGGGAAATTCAACACAAAATCATAGGTTTGTACTCTTTAACTCATTTCCTTCAATTTCCATCATCACACATTAGATTCCTAGTCCTAAATCTTGTTCTTTCATGGTAGAATTAGGGATTTTTGGAAGAATTGGGAATTTAGACCTCGATTTGGGGTCGGATTCCGGAACTAATTACATATTCAGGCTCGGGGGTGAATGGGTGAATGAATTTTGGCCGAACATCGAGTTTTGACCAAATGGGCCCGTGGTCGATTTTTGACCTTTTGGGAGAAATGTTAGGAAACCTAAATTTATTTATTGAAATTGATTCCTCTAGTAATATTTGATGTTATTAAGTTAATGATGACTAGATACGAGTGGTTTGGAGGTGGAATCTAGAGAAAAAGCGATAATTGAGCAGTGAGTGGCATGTGGATCGAGGTAAGTGACATGTCTAACTTTGACTCGAGGGATTAGGAACCCTTGACTTAATTGCTATGTGAAAAATCCATGGGAGTGGCGTATAGGTGAGGTGACGAGTACCTATGCGCCGCCAATTTATCTGTATTGCCTATTTTCTTCCCGTTCTTATTATATTGTCATCCTTACCTTAATTGTTACATGCTTTACTGGAAATTCCATGTTTAATTTCTACTTGTCAGATATTGTTCTTTTGATATTGAAGGTGTTATATATCCCATAGTTTCATTGTCTCATATTATTGGCTTAAGCTAGTTTATCAGTGTTTTATGATATATATTGGATTGGTTTCGCTGAGTAGTGTTATTTGTGTGAAGTTTCATAATGTACAAGCTTTCCGTTTTCTTTGGTTTGAGGTTTAAATATTGTGGAGAGTTTTGAGTTAAATTGTGGAATTTCTGTTCTTATTGAGTAACTGATACTGATATGGTGGGATCGGGTTGCGCACCGCAACAGGAGGAATAAGGGTGGATTGATATGGAGTAATAAGAATGAATATTCATATTAATATTGATTATATGGTGGGATCGGGATGCGCGCCACATCAGTTTATGTGTTTATGTATCTTTCTTATACTGTGTAAGTTATTATGTATTTTTACATTTCACTTAAGGATTGGTTATAGCTGGATACATATAAGATACTTGAATTCTGTATTCATTCCTTGCAAGATACTACTTTATTTTGTTCCGTTCTTCTTTCTGCTTTTATTATACACTGTATGCAGGTTATATTATAATTGCATCGCCGTAGCCTCATCACTACCTCGTCGAGGTTAGGCTCGGCACTTACCAGTACATGGGGTCGGTTGTACGGATACTGCACTCTGCATTTTCTATGCAGATTTGGAGCAGGTAGTGGCTGATTGAGAGATTGGCTTCAAGTTACACAGTTTGGAGACCCAAGGTAGTCCTGCTGGCGTCCGCAGGCCCTGGCGTCCCCTTCTACATCTCTATATTACTATTTTCCTTATTTCCAAAACCGTTATAATTTCTTTCATACCGATGTTTGTAGAAAATCATAGTATGTTCTTGAACATGATTCTGGGTAGTAATGGCAATAGTATTGGTAATATATGTAAACAAAGTAGCTATTTACTTACTTCTGCATTTTTTTCTACTTGTTTTAGATTGGTTACTTTTAATCACTGAAATGTAAAGGAAATTGGTTAAATAAATTCTAACGTTGGCTTACCTAGCAAGTGTGGTGTTAGGCGCTATCACGGTCCGGATGGTGGGAATTTCGGGTTGTGACTTTTCTAATCAAAATATGGGATGATCAAATGAAGTAAGATGACTTATATTTATAAGACAAAGTTCTTGGTCCCAAGTAAAGAAAAAAGAATAAAAGAAAATTCTTTTATTCTTTGGTTCCAAGCTAGAATTTTTTAGCTCCAAGTTTTCTATGGACAAATTTAGGCCATATCTTACAAATCTCCACCTTGGCATAAATTGGATGGTATAGTTATTTTACTCCACTTATAGAAAAGCCCCAATGGGCTTATTTCAAAATTTTAATGCCATCAAATCAAACAAGTTGTCTGATACCGAAACTGTAGTAGTGCCTATAACAGTAGATCCCAATAAAGTATACAATGAACCATATATGTGTGCTTTCATGATCACAAAAGCACCTTGAAATTTTTTCAGAACTCCACCTTCACCAGTGAATTTGCACCCAAGAGATTCTAAAGTGCCCAAAGAGATGAGATTTTTCTTCAACTTAGGAGCATATCTAACATAGGTGAGAGTTCTCACCACACCATCGTGCATTTTGATTCGAATTGTACCATTGCTAGTAACGTTACAAGTAGCATTGTTATCCAATTGGACAACTCCACCTTCAACTGAATCATATGTAGAAAACATGTTCCTGTCGGGACACATATGATACGAACAACCAGAATCTAAAATCCACTCATTGTCAGATTTGAATCTAGTTTTAGTTGCTAAAAATATAGTTCCCTCAATCTCATCAGTTGCTAAGCTGGCTTCAGTGGTGTCAGTATCTTTGTGCTCATTTTTTCTTTATTTTTCAACTTATTGCATTCGGAGATAATGTGACCTTTCTTATGACAATAGCGACACACTAAATTATTGTATCTGGATGTTGAGTCGGATTTACCCCTAACGACCAAGCCAACTTCCGCTTGAGTTCCAATAGCTTCCCCAGTAATATCACTATCTATCTATTCTTTTAATTTTAAGATAGATTTAATATCCTTATAAGAGATATTATCTTTTGCATAAAGCATAGTATCTCTTATATGCTTAAAAGATGGGGTAGAGAACAAAGCAGTAATACGACTTGATCCTCATCTTTAATTTCTGCGTCTATATGAATCAAATCCATAAGAATGGAATCAAAGGTATCAAGATAGAGAGAATAGAGGTACCTTCACCCATACAAATTATACAAAGCTTATGCTTCAAGTAAAGTCTATTTTCCACCGTCCTTTTCATATACAAGGTTTTCAATTTTTTCCACATGCCTTTGGTTGTGGTTTATACATAAAGTTCTCGTAAAACCTCATTTGAGAGATTTAAGATGATACCTGATTTTGCTTTTTTGTCTATGATAGCAAACTCCTCGTCTGTTATTTTATCCGGCTTTTTCTCCTTTCATTGCAACGCCAAGTCTGAGCCATCCTGAATTAGGATAGCTTCCATCTTTAACTGCCACATCCCGAAGTTTGCACTTTGATCAAATTTCTCAACATAAGTCTTTGTTAGAGTCATATTGGCTACTTAAACTAACCCGGTTAGATCTGGCTTTGATTGGTTAGGATCGGGAATTCGGGTAGTGTGAAATTTAGCGAAACAAAGTTATAATGACAATAACAAAGACAATGCAAGTTGATAATAACGACAATTAAAGCATATAAAAGTGGCACAAATTTAAATTCGAGGTCTAAATTCCCTAATTTTGAAATTCCTAAGTTCTACCCAAAACCCCCAATTTATACCATGAAAACTCTAGATTTTTGGTTGAAATCTTGTTAAAAGTTATTAAGGATTGAAAGGAATTAGTTAGAGATCACTTACTAATGATTTGGAGAAGTTTGGGTCTTTGGAAAATAGCCTATGGAGGTTTAGGGTTTGAGAGAACTGAAAAAGAGGTGAAAAACTCGTCTAAAATCTGTTTTAACAGGCTGCGGTTATCGCATTTGCGATCAGGGGTTTGCAATTGCGAACCCTTCGAATTTTGGTAGCCATCGCAATTGCGATGAAATTATCGCATTTGCGACATATGGGCAGTTCACATTTTCGGCCAGAATTCTCTCATTTTCGAGATTTGAGGCTGGCGCAGGTCTTCGCATTTGCGAAACTGATCTAGCAAATGCGAGATCAGAGGCCTGCCAACACCAGATATCTTCTGTGCAAAATTTTTATAAGTCTAAACACTCCGTAGCCTACCTGGAACTCACCCGAGCCCTCAAGGCTCCAAACCAAATATGCACGCAAGTCTAAAAATATCATACAGACTTGCTCGTGCGATCAAATCATCAAAATAACATAAAAAACTAATAATTTGACCTCAAAACTCAAAATTTCCTCAAGGACACTCAAATTTCTAACTTTTCAACCGGACGTCCAAATCACGTCAATTTAACTTCGATTCTCATCAAACTTCACAAATAAGACTTAAATATCACAACAAACTTGTTCCAGGCTCCGGAACCAAAATACGGGCCAGATACCAACAATTTCAAACATTATTTTATTTCTTTATTTCTTGTAAAAACCATCACAACAATTTTCTTCAAAATTATTTTTCTAAGGCTAGGGACCTCGGAATTCAATTCCGGGCATACGTCCAAGTCCCATATTTTACTGCAGATCACCCGAGATCGTCATAACACATATCCGGGTCTGTTTACTCAAAATGTTGATCAAAGTCAACTAAAACCAAATTTTAACTCTAGAAATTTTTATTTTTTATATTTTCACATAAAAGCTTTCCGGATTCACGTCCGGACTGCGCATGTAAATCGGGGTAATTAAAATTAGTATTTTTAAGGCTAATAAGCCTAGAATGGAGTCTAAATTCATAAAATGACCCTTTGGGTGATCACAATCTCCACCTCTAAAACAAACGTTCGTCCTCGAACGGATATAGAAAATTACCTGAACTGGCAAACAAGTGCGGATATCGACTCTGCATGTCTGACTCGGACTCCCAAGTAGCTTCCTCAATAGGTTGACCTCTCTACTGCATTCGAACTGAAGGGTAACTCTTTGATCTCAACTGACGAACATGCCGGCCTAAAATGGCTGTCGGCTTCTCCTCATAAGTCAAATCTTTGTCCAATTGGACAGAGCTGAAATCTAACACGTGGGACGGGTCACCATGATATTTCAGGAGCATAGACACATGGAATACCGAATGAATTGAGGATAACCCTGGGGGAAACGCAAGTCTATAAGATACCTCCTCCACTCTCTCGAGAATCTTAAATGGTCCGATATACCTAGGGCTCAACTTGCCCTTCTTCCCAAATCTCATGACACCCTTCATGGGAGATACCCGAAGTAGTGCTCTCTCTCAAACCATGAATGCCACATCACAAGACTTTCGGTCGGCGTAACTCTTTTGCCTAGACTTAGCTGCACGAAGTAGATCCTGTATAACCTTGACTTTATCTAAGGCCTCCTAAACTAAGTTTGTACCCAATAACCAAGCCTCTCCCAGCTCAAACCACCCTACTGGTGATCTACACCGTTTACTATATAATGCGTCATAGGGAGCCATCTGAATGCTCAAATGATAACTATTATTGTAGGAAAACTCTACTAACAGCAAAAATTGATCCCAAGAACCTCCAAAATCAATAACACAAGCGTGAAGCATACCCTCCAAGATCTGAATAATACGCTCGGGCTGTCCGTCCGTCTCAAGATGAAATGCTGTGCTAAACTCAACTCGTGTACCCAACTCTCGTTGAACTGCCCTCCAAAAGTGCGAGGTAAACTGCGTACCTCGATCAGAAATAATAGACACGGACACACCGTGAAGGCGAACAATCTCTCGAATATATATCTCTTCCAACCGCACCGAAGTATAAGTACTTGCCACTAGAATGAAATGTGCTGATTTAGTCAACGCTATCCACAATAACCCAAATGGAATCGAACTTCCTCTGAGTCTGTGCTAGTCCAAGAACGAAGTCCATAGTGATACGCTCCCACTTCCACTCAGGAATCTCTATATGCTGAAGTAAACCACCGGGTCTTTGATGCTCATATTTCACATGTTGGAAATTCAAACAACGAGCCACATAAGCAACAATATCCTTTTTCATCCTTCTCTACCAATAGTGCTGTCGCAAGTCCTGGTACATCTTGCCAGCACCCGGGTGAATAAAATACTTAGAACTGTGAGCCTCCTCAAGGATCAACTTACGAAGTCCATCAACATTAGGAACACATATATGACCATGCATCCTCAAAACACCGTCATCTCCAATTGTAACCTTCTTAGCACTACCGTGCCGAACGGTGTCCCTAAGGACCATCAAGTGCGGGTCATCATCCTGCCGATATCTGATACGCTCGAATAAGGAAGACGAAGAAACTGTACAAGCTAGGACATGGATGGGCAAAATATCCAACCTCACGAACTGATTATCCAAATTCTGAATATCCGAAGCTAACGGTCTCTCACCAAATGGAATACATGCAAGGCTGCCCATACTTACTACCTTCCTACTCAATGCATCGGCCACCACATCGGCCTTTCCTGGATGATACAATATGGTGACGTCCATCTCCTCTGTCTCAAATTAAGATCCTTTTTCTTGAACAAGTACTGGAGGCTACGATGATCCATGTAAACCTCACATGGCACGCCATAAATAATTCCTCCATGTTTCCAATGCGTGAACAATGGGGGCCAACTCCAAGTCATGAATAGGATAATTCTTCTCATGAACTTTCAACTGCCGAGATGCATATGCAATCACCCTGCCATCTTGTATCAATACTTCTCCAAGCCTAACACGGGAAGCATCACAATATACTGTAAAAAGATCCTGAACTTGATGGCAATACCAACACCGATGCTGAAGTCAAGGTTGTCTTGAGCTTCTAAAAGCTCGCCTCACACTCATCCGAACATTTAAATGGGGCACCATTATGAGTTAATATCTTCATCGGGGCTGCTATAGACAAGAACTCTTCTACAAAATGACGGTAGTATCCCGCCAAACCCAAGAAGCTCCTGATTTTCGTGGCTGAAGTGGGTCTAGGCCAGTTCTTGACTGCCTCTATCTTCTTAGGATCTACCTGAATACCCTGTGCTGATACGATGTGATCCATGAAAGCTACTGAATCTAACCAGAATTCACTTTGAAAATTTTGCATACAACTGATTATCCCTCAAAGTCCGGAGCGCTATACAGAGGTTCTGCTCATGCTCCTCCCGTTTGCGGGAGTATATAAGAATACCATCAATGAACAAAATTACGAAGGAATCCAGATAAGGCTTGAAAACCCGATTCATCAAATCCATCAAGGCTGCTGGGGAATTAGTCAAGCCAAAAGCCATCACCAAAAATTCATAGTGCACATACCTTGTCCTAATGCTGTCTTAGAAACATCGGACGCCTTAATCTTCAACTGATGGTAGCCCGATCTCAGATCAATTTTCAAAAACACATTGGCACCCTGAAGCTGATCAAATAAATCATCAATTCTCGGCAATGGATACTTATTTTTTGACAGTAACCTTATTCAACTACCGGTAATCTATACACATTCTCATCGATCCATCCTTCTTCTTTACGAACAAAACCGGTGCACCCCAGGGCAATACACTAGGCCTGACGAAACCCTTATCAAGAAGGTCTTACAAATATTCTTTCAATTCTTTCAAATCTTGTGGGGCCATCCGGTATGGAGGAATAGAAGTGGGTTGAGTGCCCAGAGCCACATCAATACAAAAATCAATATCCCTGTTGGGTGGCATCCCCGATAGGTCTGCAG
Source organism: Nicotiana knightiana (assembly GCA_005239525.1). Classification (NCBI taxonomy): domain Eukaryota; kingdom Viridiplantae; phylum Streptophyta; class Magnoliopsida; order Solanales; family Solanaceae; genus Nicotiana; species Nicotiana knightiana. Next base: position 31,528 of record ML382961.1, on the reverse strand, counting down.
GAAACACTTCGGGAAACTCCCGAACAATAGGCACTAGCTCAATTGAAGAAATTTTGGCATCAGAATCACGAATATGATCCAAATAAGCCAAACATCCCTTCTCAACCATGCAACGATCCTTGGCTTAAGAAATCACTCTACTGGGAGAATGACCAGGAGTCCCTTTCCATTCTAACCGAGGCAATCCCGGCAAAGCTAAAGTAACTGTCTTGGCGTAACCATCCAAGATGGCATAATAAGGTGACAACCAATCCATGCCCAATATGACATCAAAATCGACCATGTCAAGAGGCAAAAGGTCTACACTAGTTTCAAGACCCTCAATGACGACTACGCACGAACGATATACATGATCTACCATAATAGCATCCCCCACCGGCATAGAAACATTAACAGGGACACCCAAGGAGTTAGGGGGCACAAAAAAATATGAGGCAAAATATGATGACACATAAGAATAAGTAGACGCTGGATAAAAAAAAAACTGAAGTAGCTCTATTAAAAACTGAAATGGTACCTGTGATAGCTGCATTGGAGGACTTTGCCTCGGGTCTGGCTGGAAATACATATAATCAGGGCTAGGCCCCATTACCTTGAACTACGTCACCGGGAGGACCCCTAACAGGTGGACCTCCACCTCTAACAGGATGGCCTCTACCTCTAGCGGTCTGGCCTCCACCTCTAGAATTCTGACCTCTACCTCTGATTACCTGACCCCTACCTCTAGCTGGATGGGCAGGTGGTGCCGGAACTATAGCACGAGAATTCTGGTACTGAGAATTATCCGACGCATGAGGGCAATACCTAGCAATGTGCCTCGGGTCACCACAAGTATAACAAGACCTCGACTGTCAAGATTGCTAGCTGGCAAACTGACCATGTCGACCTGGATAACCCCCCTGAAAGCTCTAGAGAGGAGGTGCATTAATAGGGGCTGACTGATCAAAATAAGGCACATGAGAGCCACGACCACCTGGGCCCCCTAAGACATCAGAAGTGCTGAATTAAATGGCCTGGAAGGATGGACTCTAGCTTGAGTAACCCCGCCTCTAGATGAGGCACCACTGAATCCACCAGAATGGTGAGGTCTCTTGTCTGACCCCTAACCTCCCATCCCAAGAACCGACTCAACTCTCCTGGCCAAATTGGTCGCGTCCTGAAAGGAAATCTCAGCCCCGGTCTCTTTGGCCATCTGCAACTTGATGGGCTGAGCAAGGCCCTCATTAAATCTCCTAACTCTCTCTCTCTGTGGGTAACAAAAGAATAGCATGCCAAGCCAAATCCACAAAGCGGTTCTCATACTGGGTAACTTTCTTGCTGCCCTTCTAAAGATGCTCAAAATGACGACGCTTCTCTTCTCTAGTAGTGATAGGCAAAAATTTCTCCAAAAAGAGGTGAGAAAACTGATCCCAAGTCAGAGCAGGTGACCTAGATGGTCTAGTCAAAAAATAATTCCTCCATTATTTCTTGGCAGAACCAATCATCTAAAACGCGGCGAAGTCGACCCCATTGGTCTCCAAAATACCCATATTACGAAGAACCTCATGACAATTGTTTAGATATTCTTGAGGATCCTCTGAAGTAGCACCACTGAAGTGAACAGGGAAAAGCTTGATGAACCTGTCCAGTCTCCACAAAGCATCGGAAGTCATAGCTTCCCCATCAACAATCGGGGCTGCAGCAACTGTCTGAACTACCCCAGTTGGGTTGGCTGCTAGGGTCTGGACCTGGGGAGTAGTCTGATCATGGTTTATCATTGAATAAAATAGTTGGACGACAATTGCATTGTCTTTGTTTGTTACTTCCGTGACTGCTGTGAGGTTAGCTAATGCATCTGCTTCTGCATTTTCCTCTCTAGGTATTTACATTACCTTCCATGTTTTGAATTATCTCTCGAGATCTCGTGCTTTTTCAAGATATTATTGCATTCAAGTCTCTCGAATGATGTGAGTCCCATGTATCTGATTTACTACCAGTTAGGAGTCACTGTTGATCACAATTTGCTCGATTTAGAGCTCCCGTGCGAGTTCAAGCCCTACAATAACAACTTCGTAGTCTGCTTCATTGTTAGTTATAGGATAACACATGATAGCTTGCCGTGTCTTTTCACCCGTGGGTGATATTAAGACTATGCTTAAGCCGGTGTGGGTAGTAGGAGTCTGGAGCCCTCCTCCATCTTGAGATACGGCTGCTGCAACAGGGAGTGCGCCAGTCTGGGTTACACTCTCCATAAGGCCCACTAATCGGACCAAAGAATCTTGAAGAACCGGGGTAGCAATAAACTCCTCTGGGACATGAGCTGGTCCAGCTGGAACGGTCTGAGCTAGAGCCCCCTCATCAATCTCAACCTGGGGCTCTGCAGTTGGGGCTGCAGTATGAGCAACGGGCTGAGTCCTGCCCCTGCCTCACCCTCTGACGTGGCCTTGGACTCTGCCCCTACTAGGAGCTGCTGCTGCTGGTGGAAGACCGGATTGTTGGTCAGCGGAAGAGGAAGCACGTGTTCTCATCATCTACGAGAAAATAGAAGGTTTAAATCAGTATTTTCTGAGATATCAAGAATCGGACGACAGAGTAGAAATAAGAAAATGAGTTTGTTCCTAACTTGATAGCCTCTAAGAGATAAGTAAAGACGTCTTCGTACCGATCCCTCAGACTCTATTAAGCTTGTTCGTGAACTGTGAGACCTAGGCAAACCTAGTGCTCTAATACCAACTTGTCACGACACAAATTCCCAACCCACGGGATTGTGATGGTGCCTAACACCATACTTGCTAGGCAAGCCAATGTTAGAAATTCAACTAACCATTTCCTTTTCAAAAATTACTTCACCATAATAAAACAATTTAAAGTAAATACGAAAACTACTATTGCCCAAAAATAATACCAGAATAATATTTGAAATAGCAATAACGAGCCACAAACTAATACTAACTACACAACTACCCAGAGTCTGGTGTCACAATCCATGAACTACTAAAGAGTACTACACAGAATTGGGCTGAAATAAATATGTCTCTATTTTGAATGAAATAAAACAACAATCTAAATAGATAAGAGAAGACTCCAGGAATTTGCTGATGCCAGCAGAACTACCTCGTGTCTCCACGCGTATAAAATCAGCAATTACTTTCACCTAGCTTTTACCGGTACCTGGATCTGCACAAGAAGTACATAGTGTAATATCGGTACAATACTGAGTAAGTGCCGAACCTAACCTCTACGAAGTAATGACAAGGCTAGGACATGACACCACATAAAACCTGGACATGTATAAGCATACTAGCAGCAACAATAACAATTAAAGAGTTTAACATTATATCCAATAATGGGAAGGGATCATGCTATGGGGAATTTAACATAAGGAGTGGGAAAAAAAACAACAAGACAACAATAAACAATAATCAACAATAATTTAAAGCAATAAGAATAAAAAAGGAACTCGCACGGCACCGCCCTTCGTGCTTTTACTCTCATCCTCCCCATATCATAAATAAGCATACACGGAATCACCCTTCGTGCTTTTACTCTCACAATGTATTTCATTTAGGCACGACATCACCCTTCGTGCTTTTACTCTCACAATGTATTTCATTCAGGAACGACATTACCCTTTGTGCTTTACAGTCTTTCCTCACAATATAATTCATTCATGCACGACATCATCCTTCGTGCTTTACACTCGTACTCACCAATCACAGAATCATTAACAGCGTACAAAGAGGGATTTCACAAGAAATCAGTATTTCATCATAGTTTCTATCATCATTTATCATTTCAATCTCAATTCAATATTCAGAAAGAATTTCACAAGAAATCAGTGATTCAACATAGTTTCTAGCATCATTTGTTATTTAAATCTCAACTCAGTTTTCACAATATTAGCCATCATGGTAGAACCAGATACCAAACTTCCAACATTTCAACAACAACGATAATCACAAGTAATAGGCTTCACAACTACCAAAATAACAAGAATTTACTTTCACTCGCGTGTTATGACCAGACCACAACGTATAGGTACTCGTCACCTCACTTATACATTGGATTTAGCAACAAAACAGGTTACAAGTAGTCACACAATACCTATTCGCACTAAGATTAGACACCACACTTACCTCGAATTCACAGGCCACTCACTGCTCGAGCACTACTTTTCCTTTAGAATTGGCTTCAACTCACTCGAATCTAATCACAATTGGGTTCAATATCATTAATTATTACTAAAGGTATTAACTTTAATGAAAACCTATGGTTTTCATATGTTTTCTTATCAAAATATGAAAATTGACCCCGGGCCCGCTTGGTCTAAACTCGAGGTTCCGACCAAAATCCGTTTACCCATTCTCCCCCGAGCCCGATACAATTGGTTTTGGAATCCGACCTCAATTCGAGGTCTAAATTCCCAAAATTTTAAATTCCTAAGTTCTACCCAAAACCCCCATTTTATACCATGAAAACTCTAGATTTTTTGTTGAAATCTTGTTAAAAGTTGTTAAGGATTGAAAGGAATTAGTTAGAGATCACTTACCAATGATTTGGAGAAGTTTGGGTCTTTGGAAAATTGCCTAAGGAGGTTTAGGGTTTGAGAGAATTGAAAAAGAGGTAAAAAACCCATCTAAAATCTGTTTTAACAGGCTCTGGTTATCGCATTTGCGATCAGGGGTTCGTAATTGCAAACCCTTCGGATTTTGGCAGCCATCGCAAGTGCGATGAAATTGTCGCATTTGCGACATATGGGAAGTTCGCATTTGTGGCTAGAATTCTCGCATTTGCGAGATCTGAGGCTGGCCTAGGTCTTCGCATTTGCGAAGCCTGATCTCGCAAATGCGAGATCAGAGGCCTGCCAACAACAGATATCAGCTGTGCAAAATTTTTCCAAGTCTAAACACTCCGTAGCCTACCCGAAACTCATCCGAACCCTCAGGGATCCAAACCAAACATGCACGCAAGTCTAAAAATGTCATACAGACTTGCTCGTGCGATCAAATTATCAAAATAACATCAAAAACTACAAATTTAACCTTAAAACTCAAGATTTCCTGAAGAACACTCAAATTTCTAACTTTTCAACCGGATGTCTAAATCACGTCAATTCAACTCCGATTCTCATCAAACTTCACAAATAAGACTTAAATATCATAATAAACTTGTTCCAGGCTTCGGAACATAAATACGGTCCTGATACCAATGATTTCAAACATTATTTTATTTTTTTATTTCCTGTAAAAACCAACACAACAATTTTCTTCAAAAATTGTTTTTCTAAGGCTAGGGACCTCGGAATCCATTTCCGGGCATACGCCCAAGTCCCATATTTTACTGCGGACCTCCCGGGATCGTTGGAATATAGATCCGGGTCTGTTTACCCAAAATGTTGACCAAAGTCAACTAAAACCAAATTTTAACTCTAGAAATTTCTATTTCTCATATTTTCACATAAAAGCTTTCTAGATTCACGCCTGAACTGCGCATGCAACTCGTGGTAATTAAAATTAGTCTTTTTAAGACTAATAAGCCTAGAATGGAGTATAAATTCGTACAATGACCCTTGGGTCGTCACAGGAAGACTTATAGATACATTGACTTCTTGTAAGATATTATGCACAATTTCTATTAGAGTATTTTATAGAAATGCCGAGGCATATGACCCGATCCCATCATTATTTGTGCACTGTCGAGGGTCGAATGGCACAATCCATAGATACATCTATTATACTACCGAGGCAAGCGGCCCGCTCCCATAAGAGTGTGGTACATAATCCTGCCGAGGCAAACGGCTCGATCCCGTCATACTTTATACACTGTTGAGGGTCGAACGACAGGAACCATAGATGTATGCCGAGGCGAACGACCCGATCCCATTAGAATAAGAAGATTTGACGGGTCCTTGACCCCACTCACGAAGGAACATGTGAGTTATAAGGAGATTTGAGGAAACCTTTCGATGAGAACGCATAATGCGAGAGAAATTCATAAGAGGAGTACACTTATTCCGCGACTAATCATGAAACTCGTCAAATCTGTACAATAGCAAGTCTAACACTCTACGTTCGTCTAGTCTCAAGTAGTAAGGTGAAGTAAAAGAATTTAATAAGCTAGAGATAACCCAAATAGTACAGTTATAGCATGGCATGAACCTGAATCTACCCGGACAATAACATGAATGTAGCTACGTATGGACTTTCGTCACCTCGTGCATATGTAGCCCCGCAATAAGTAACACATATCAATTACAATGCCTAGGGGTGGTTTCCCCCTCACAGAGTTAGGCAGGAGACTTACCTCACTCTGAAGTTCCATAACTGGCTCCATTGCCGCTCTAACACCTCAAACCGGTGCCCGTCGCTCCTAAACTAGTCAAGCAATGAGCAAAAATTCAAAATATACTCTAGTACTCATAATAAATCAATTTAGAACAACTCTCAACTCCGCTCGAAAAGTCAATAAAGTTAACCCTCAAACCCACTGTCCGAATTCCAAAAATTATTGAAAATAAATATTACCCATAACTCATATGGTTTATATCCATAAAATCATCCAGTCCGTTCATGAATCGACCCTCAAAACAATGATTTACCACTTCTCAACTTTGGGGCCCAAAATCCCAGTTTCTACAATTCAAATACGGATAAAATAATAACCAACGGAAATAATAATGGAGAAACATCAAAATAAAGGTCATATATTTACCCCCTTGTTTAGACGAGAAAAACACTGCAAAAATCACCTCAAACAGAGCTCTAGAACTCAAGATATGCCCAAAATACTAACATTCTCGGTTTAAAACACTGTCTAGGCAATTTTTCTTCTTCGCGTTGACCTGTCAACCCAAACTTCCTTCTTCGTGTTTTTGGGGACCTCTATCGCATTCGCGAAGAAAAAAGTCCGCACCAGAAACCAACAATCTTTTCCGACATGAAAATGGGCATAACTCTCTCATACGACATCGGAAATCTGTGATTCTTGTTGATATGACTCTGTTATTATGATAAGGATATAATGGTTCAATAAAATAAAAAATAAAAGGATGTTTTCTCAATATGGTACCCTTTATGTCCAAAGAAACGACGTTGAAACATCAAATAAGAGCATGATACAACCCAAACACATCCGAAAAACACCCGAGGCCCTCGGGACCACATTAAATCACACCGACCCGTTCCATAACATAACAAGGACCTGTTAGAGGCCTCAAATCATACCAAATAACATCATAACTACGAATTTCACATCGATTCAAGACTAATGAACTATTGAACTTCTAACTTCCACATCCTATGTCGAAACCTATCAAATCGTGTCCGATTGACCTCAAATTTTGCACAAAAGTCAAATTTGACATTACAAACCTACTCCAACTTCCATAATCAAAATCTGACCCCGATATCAAAAATTCCACTCCCGATCAAACTTCCAAAAACCTCCAACTTTCAAATTTTGCCAAATGACCTACAGACCTCCAAATCCACATTCGGACGCGCTCCTAGGACTAGAATTACCATATGGAGCTATTCCCAGGATCGAAATTCCAAAGGACATCGATAACATTTAAATACACTTCTACCCAAATTTATGAAATTCTTCCAAAATGCCACATTTCCACAATAGGCACCGAAACTCTCTCGCGTTGTCCAAAACCTGATCATAACATACTCCCAAGTCCAAAGTCATCATACAAACCTGTTAGAACCTTCAAATTCCAATTCCGAGATTGTTTACCCATAAGTCAAACCTTAGTAAATTCCTCAAACTTAAAGCTTTTGAAATTAGAATTTTCTTTCCAAATCAACTTTAAACTTCCCGAAATTTATTTCCGATCATATGTACAAGTCATAATACCTGAAGTGAAGTTACTCAAGGTCTCAAACTGCCAAAAAACACGCTAGAGCTCAAAACAACTGGTCGGGTCATTACGGGCGAAGAGGGTAGAGTGTATCTGCGAGTTCGCAAAGCGGAATGGTGGTCGTAGGTTCGAAATTTGGAAATTGGCTCTAAGATGTTGATGGGTCGCAGGTGCAAGGAAAATGCCTCATCTGCAATCCCGCAGGTGTGAGCAGGCTCCATAGATGGGGAGAGTGGAAGGATATGTCGTCTTCGCAGAAGCGAATCGAGGGTCGCAAAAGCGCTTCCACATGTGCGGAACTTGGAGTGCAGGTGGCCACCCTGTGAACTTAAGTGACTTCTGCAGAAGTGGAATTTTTATTGCAAAATCGATTCCGCAGGTGCGAAAGCACTAGGACTTTGCAAACTCGGACTAAAGCAATTTTTTAGATGGATTTCGAGGGGTTTCATAAGGTAAGTGACTTGTGATCATTTTTATTCAATAATATTATTCCCCATTGAATTTCCCACCTAGTTTGTGCATTTTTTAGGTGGAATCTTGGGAATTTGAGGCTAGGGTTTTGGAGAGTTTAATTTGGGGATTTGAGTGGTGATTTGGTATCAGAATTTGGTAAATTTGGTATGGTTGGGCTCGTGGTTGAATGCACTTCTAGATTTTGTTACTATTATAAGATTCCAAGACGTGGGACTAGGGGTCGACTTTTGAGTTGTCTTTTATATTTTTGATAAAAAAACTTGGTATTTTTGTATGGAATTGATTCCTTTAGCTCGTGTTGATTATATCAAATTGTTTGTGGCTAGATTCGAGGCATTAAGAGGCCGACTCGCGAGGAATGGGCTTATTGGAGTATATATTTGCACGATTTGAGGTAAGTAACACATCTAAACTTGGTTCTCAGGGTATGAAACCCTGAATTACGTGTTATGTGATTGGTATTGAGGTGACGCGCATGCTAGGTGATGGGCGTGTGGGCATACACCATAGTAATTGTGATTTAGTCGATTCCATGGAGTTGTATAGCTATCTTATTTGAACATTATTACTACACTCTAAGTGTTAGAGAATTTGAGCTGTGATCCATGCTAGAAAGCATGTTTAGGCTATATGTTGGTACTATTGGGACCCATATTGTTCGAACTTTGATGTTGAGTTATTTGCTTAATTGCTTTTATGTACTCAATCATATTTATCATTGCATATCATATCTCAGTCTCCATTACTGTATATTGTCACATCTGGTATCATTGATTTGGGCTGCTTAGCATGAGTGTTGTGAGCCCGAGAGACTGGAGAGATTGATGACTGAGTGAGGCTGATGGCATGTTTTTGAGTAAAATTTATGGGATCGGGCTGCACGCCGCAACATACTTTATTGATTCATGCTAGGATTTGGCTTATTATAGCGCTAGGGCTGGATCTGCCCTTCCAGAGTCTGCACACTCACATTGAGCGCAATTCTATTGATTCATTTGTAGGCTGGATCTGCCCTGGATTTATTTGCATTTAGGCTGGATCTGCCCTGTACACTGCTGATTGAGTGTGATGAGTGAGAATTCAGATAGTCAGGTTGTGTACTCCAAGAGTGTGAGTACGCAAGGCTTACATCGTGTTGAATCACATAGATATAGCGATGTCTTATCTCTCGTTTTATTCAGACTTGACATATTTTATATGTTCTCTGTTTATCTGTTAAATTGAAAACATGTCTACATTTTCTATACCATAGCTCTGTAATAAGACTATACCTGTGAGGCTTGTCACTACTTTCATTCCAAAGGATAGATTTATTACTTATTGAGTTGGTTATACTCACGCTACACCCTGCACTTTTTGTGCAGATCCAGGTATTTTCAGGCATAGTGGTTGCTAATTCTCAGAGTTCTGCAATTCAGAGATTATCGAGGTAGCTGCCCTGGCGTCTGTAGGCCTTGACTCTGCTCCCTCTATCCCTCAGTTTTACTTATTCAGTTTTAGTTTTCTTAGTCATGTTCTACACTTTGTATTTGTATAGATGCTCATGTACTCAGTGACACCTGTCGATACCCAATTTTGTCCTCATATTTTTAAAATAAGTATATATACTTTCAAAATAACATTTTGCATCATTATGTAATTTACAAGATTTATACATGTATTTTTATAATTTTTCATAATTTTTAGAGCTTTAAAATTAATTTTCTTGCATTTTTACTTGAATATTTATTAATTATCCCTTTAAATTATTTTTAAAATGACTTAATCATCTAAATTTATTATTTCTATCCACATACAAGTTTCATATTTACCTCATTTTACATAATTATATTGGTATTAGGCTATTTACACAATTTTACAATGATAGCCTATGTGCTATGCATAATTCCATTTTTTCACATTATTTTTGCCAAGTAGTATTTTTTACATTTTTATAATAATAATAATTATTTTCAATCACTTTGTTGCACAAGTGATATTTTATTATCTATTAAATAATTTTATACAATTTTTTTATTAACAATTTTCGTGTATTTTAATTTGTAGCCCAATTTTAAATTATTTTTTGACCAAAATCAAGGCCCAAACACCATACCCAATACCCCAAGATGCCCTGGCCCAAACCAAACAACCCTTTTTATTTCAACCCAGACGGGATCCATTTATTCGACCCGCCCCACTTCTCTTTAATCACGGCCGTGGATCTTAGATGATCAATGACCCATAATAATTCCCTACCCTTTCCTTATACCCCTTTACCCTAAAACCCTAGTCATTCCCTTCACCCAGCCGTCCCTGTGTTCTCTCCTTTCCTCTCATACCAAACTTTAGCCGCCTCACTCAAATCCCAGTCCCAATCCAATATTACATGAAAATCGTCCATGATTCCTTTTCTTTCTTGCACACACAGAGATGCTTACCATATTTTATACGTAACAAGTATTTGGTACTCGATTATTTATGGAAGTTGAGTCATTGGTGTTAGTTCAAATCCAATTAAATATTATCTTCATGTTTCTGACCTGATACACTCACTATCAGGCCCTGTGGGTCTGATTCAGTGAGATATTTACTGTTTTTGTTCTTCGTTTTAAACTAGGGTTTGTCAGATTCCTCTTAAATTGATTTTAATTGATTTTGCATACTATTCTTTCCTTATTTGTGTTTAATCGATTGTTTTTCGTTGTTTGGGTACTTACTTTCGCTACTATATAAAACCCCTCTCCAGTTTCCCCTTTGGACAGACCTTTAATCACCTTAAGAACCATCCCTTCACTTTCACTTATTCGATATTGTTCTGAAATTGAGCTCTTGATCGGCTGAAAGCCAAGGCCTTCGTATTCTGTTGACCTTCCTTCGGTGCAAGAACTGCTCGGGGTCCGTTTTGAGGCTCTTGTGAACTCTGAAGCACTGGGGGTTTGGGGTTTTTCATCACTCACCTGCAGTTGCTGCTATTCCTGAGATTTTGAGTTTCTCATTCTTAATTCGTTTGTTTGCAACTGGTTAGTGCCCTGTACCCTCGTAACTCTACTTCTCTTGTTTGTGTTATGTGCACTTGTGTTATTTGGATTTCTCTGAGTTAATTTTGATATTATGTCACTTCGTATACAATTCTCCTTATTCTAGCACCACTCTGTAGTTCCACTAGCTTCAATTATGTGCAAGTTTTGATGTTAACTCATATTAGGATAGCTAAGTTGATTCATGATGACTGCCTTGCTTTTATTTCCTGTGCCAAAACCTTTTTGGAGACTATGTTCTTGCTCAAATTGCTCTCTTCATGTTGAATCCTTTATGTATAATTTCCTATTTCTCCGCAGGTTTTGTGACAATATTGTCTAAGTGTTTAGCTTAATATGACAACCTTAGTGCAAGTATAAGTGTGCAATCTGATTAATTGCTCATCATTATGCTTATGTGTAAACTGGTTACTTAAGGTTTGTTGCTTATCATGACTTAGATCCTCATAGGGGGATTAATGCATGCCTAGGATTTATTCGAATGTATGTTAAGACTTTCATGTACAACCTGCTACTTCTATGAAGTCATCCTGTGATTATATGAATTCTATATGCCAATACTGTTACCATTCCTAAGCAGACTTGTTTCTTTGCTTTGATGTTCTGTGCTCACTGATCGTACAAGGCTCCTAGGCTGAAATCCAACATATGTCTAGTCTATTTCCCTTATGTCGACTAAAAGAAGTCTCATCCTTCTTCACGTGATGTCTTCTTGCCTTATTTTACTGAAAGTCAGTCTCTTCTCATGAATGCTTACCTGTTGGATGTAAAAACTTTGTTTGGTGATTGGTATTTACCTGAACATTTCATGTGTTAATATATGCAAGTTAGTTGTTTCTCATTAGGCTCTCATGTTAAAGCTCTCATGCTAATGATGTATTCTACCTGTTCTTTTCTATGGCACTACTAGGTTTTCACGTTCAAATCCCTGCCTGAAACTCTCTCTAAGATTGTTCTGGACCAAACCTGTTTTGAAACTTTATTTTAAATAATTTTGTTGCTCTTAAACTTTGTTTCTGCTGGTAAGCATCAACTTGCCTCATACGTGTCTCTTACGTTTCCCAATTAAAGCATGATCTTGCCTATATGCCCTGATTAGAATGGTTTCTAGTTTTAGTTTAAGGGTAGTTCTGTTACCTGTATGGCTGAATTTAGCATCCCTTAAATTAATCATCGGAATCATTTAGGCCTGGTATGTTGGGCCTGCCTTTGGTCTTGAGGGTTCGAAGTATACTATATGCACTTGGAGTTTGGGCCTGTCGTCCATATGAAGTCCTAAGACTATTTGAAGGCCCAAATATATTCTTGGGTTATCCTTGTCGTGCCCCCCTTTTTCCATCTCCTTTCGGATTGGTCAAGGTTTTTGACATTATTGGGACAACTCGTTTCCTTTTGGGAAAGGGGTATAATGAGTTCGAAGAGTCGCCACCTAATGAATTAAGGTGCATTAGGGAACCTATTAAGGATCATTCATAACATTAAATGCATAACCTGAGATTGGGTAAGGGCTTGAAATTACTTCAAGGGGAAGGTGTTAGGAACCCCTCAAAGTCCACAACTGTGGGTCCCGGCCAAACAACTTTGTGAATTCATTCAAGTAGCAAGTAAATAGTCTAAGCACACATATGTAAAAAAATAAAGGTTTTAACAGATTAGCAGTCCAAGCACACATATCTAAATGATAAGGGAGGTCCTAAGTGCTTATCCTATAGGATCATATCTGTACAATGCCCGGTAATCACTCCTCAATGAGGGGCTACACGTTGCATTAGCGTACAGGTCATCATATCTTTATCTGCCCATTGTCCCACCCCTTAGCGGTTATTAAGCGAGTTTTGTTTAACGAGCTCTAAGTGTGATGTTACCCGTCCCTTCTTCGTGGTCCCGGAGGAGTTTAGGACCTATAATATACTGGCAGTTCTAGACAAACCCCTATGGTTTTGAAAAAGGGAAAACTAGGCGACAAGAAAGAACAAGTAGGACTAGCACATAAGCGACAACAACAGTTAAGAGGCTCAGATTCACCTCCACACATAATGCAAGTAAACAGCACGTCTCAACACAGACGAAGGCAGTTTTATTAGAAGAAAGGATCCTAAGACAGGATATCTAAGTGAACATTAATATGCAGAACATGCAAAATTATGTCATAATGCAATGGCAGGGTCCTAATCAGTTTGCCTACTGATTTTAAGACCTGTAGGACTTTAAGCAGTAAACATAATCAACACGCAATTTCCAATTTACAAAGATTAATTACCTAAGGCTTGCCTAGGCATGGGACTGCATGCGATCACAATTACAGGAGATGTCTAACCGTTTTGAAATTGTTTAACCTACAAACATGCTGTTCTAAGTGACACAAACTTAATAAAAAGGGGAAATTGTACCAGTTTTTATTCAGAAGTATGACAATTATATGAGAGACAATTTTTCTATGCCTTTTCCGATCAGTGACTTATTTAATGGAAGTAGGCGTGTTCATACAAATGCAATCAGGGTTCCTAGAACATAAAATGCATACTGGAATGTCAGTTTATTAGAACGAGATTGTTAACCTATCAGCAGGATTTCTATGTAAAAAAACATCTATTGAAGCATGGATTAGTGATATGCTGAAGCAATAAATGTGAAGCCCTAAGAACATGATATCTAATGCAGGTTTAGCATGATTTGGATGCAAGTGAACACATTGGTCCTAAGACATGGCTTCTAGTGCAGATTCACAGAATATAGAGCCTATGAACATAGTTTCTACACAGTTTTTACCCATAGTACCATACACTACTCTCCCTTTTCACTAGTCACCCCGATATCTGTGTACAAATAATTATTACAGATCAATGGCTGAATGAATTATATAAATAAATAAAGTAGAAGAAGTTAAACTATAGGGAGCCTGAAGCAGGCCCAAATACAACGTGAGGATACCAGACATTCAACAGTCTCAAATGCCAAATATTTCAGAACCAATTCCATGTCCAGGTGTGTCAGAGTTCCCTAGGGACTCAAGGATCCCGGGTAGCGCTCACACCTAGACTTTCATAACAGGGATTGAGTAAGTGCAGTGTAGAGTAGTGAGCCCTAGTGTGCCAGAGTTCGGAGGAATCTCAAGGATCCCAAGGCAGTACACACACTAGAGGGGCGGAACCTATTGACCTAAGATTGAAGTGAGAGTGCTTGACAAAGTTTTAAAAGATTTTTAATGAGAAAATAGTGTAGAGATAACTCTAGGAGTGAAAAGATTTTTCTGAAAAATAGGAACTAGTTCAGTAGTAAAACAGTTTGAGAAAAACATTGAAGCAATTTTGAAATCAGAACACAAGTCAATTGTCCTTAGAACAAACAGATTCAGGAATACTTATCAAACAGATTCCAAACATGGATAGAGATGTTGGGGACACATAGAATACACATTAATGTATAGTGGAGCACATAAACAACAAGATGCACATAATTCTCAAGGGTTTTTACAGAATTCATAGGTTAGTTATAAAGTAGGTGACTGAGACATAGAGCAGGGATCACAGTAAAGCCATATTGAAAACACATGCACACTGGATAGGATCAAGCACACAACTATAATCAATTTAGAACCCTAAGAAACTAGGTGACTTAATATGATCTCTTCGGTGAAGAAGAATGGGTAGGGGTAAGTAGACATGCTGGACAAACAATCAAGTAGACAACTATATTTATACATGCTAACTACAGATTGAACAAGCAGGGTTTGAAAATGCTAGTTATACATTCAACAGGACAAGACTTTAAACATGCTAAGCAAGAAAGTAAACAGGAAAACATATTGGATTCATGATCAACGGAATAGTGTAGGAATGAAACACATAGAGTTTGGTTTTAAAAATTTAACTAAAGACATACCAGTTGAAGAAAAGAGTGCAGAATATAAAGCTGGTGTAGTTTCAATGTCTAACTTTGGCTTTCCGCCGGCTAGACCAAGAGTTAACACAAGTAGCAGAGAAAGAAATAACAGTTTGAGTGTGAGTCTGTGTGTGAACTAATGTTCGTGTGTTCAGAGGTGAAACATGGGAGTTTATATAGTAGTTTAAGAGTGGGACGAACATGGTAAAAAGAAATCAGAAGCCAGCAATTAAGGAAATTTGGTTTAATTAGGGGGGGGGGGGTCGTTTGGTTTTATTAAGGTAAGGAAAATCCGAACCGTTGATCAAAATTGATCAACGACCAGGATTGGCTATAATATTGGGTCGGGCAACCTAAGGCTTTGGGAAAAAAATTATAAGGATCTTGGGCTATATTTGAGGTTAAAATTGAAAATAAAAGGGGCTATTTATTAAATACCCAAACAACTTAGTAAAAATAATTTATAAAATAAATAACTAATTGTAAAAAATGTTTTTTATGCATAGAAACGTTTTAGAATAATTATTTAGTATTTTAAAAATACAATGGACCAATTTATGGTAAAATCTCTGATAGAAGCTGTGGATGTGATTTTGGAGGAGGAAGATGAGGTAGTGAATGCAAAAGAGCCCCTAGAAGCCCTCCTAATGAACCTAGAAGATGTAGATGGTGAGGACTTAGCGAAGTGGTGCCTAACTAAATTACACAGTGACAAAGAAAGAGAAGCTAGCAGTGGTGTTCGCATTTGACAAATTCAGGTCATACCTGATAGGCTCGAAGGTAATTATTTATACTGACCATGCTGCTCTGAAGTACCTAATTGAGAAGAAGGAGTCAAAGTCTCGCCTGATTCGTTAGGTGCTACTACTGCAAGAGTTCGACTTGAAAATCCGTGATCTAAAGAGAACAGAAAACCAAGTTGTTGATCATTTGTCCAGGCTTGAAGGAGCTGAAAAGAGGGTTGAGGTGTAAGAGATCATGGAGACTTTCCCAAATGAACAAATTTTAGCCACGATTCTTGAGGTAGCGCCATGTTATGTAGATATTGCAAATTACCTGGCGAGCTGTATTGTTCCTTATGACTTGTCTTCTCTGCAGAAAATATAGTTCTTCTGTGAATGCCGAATGTATTTCTGGGATGAACCATATTTGTTTAGGATTTGTATTGATAACATGATTCGGAGATGTATTCCCAAGATAGACCAAGCTTCTGTTTTGCAGGCATATCATGCTTCGCCTTATGGAGGCCATTTTGGTGGAGTCAGGGCAACTGCTAAGGTGCTAGAGTCGGGTTTTTATTGGCCGACATTGTTTAAATATGCACATTTTTGGGTAAAGTGTTGTGAGGAGTGTCAATGGATGGGGAATATTTCCCGTCGACATGAGATTCCCATGAACCCAATTCAAGAGGTAGAAGTATTTGATGTATAAGGAATCGATTTTATGGGATTATTTGTCAGCTCATATGGCAACAAGTACATACGGGTAGTTGTGGACTATGTCTTGAAATGGGTAGAAGCCGTGGCACTCCCGACAAATGATGCAAAGGGAGTTATTGGTTTTCTACGAAAAAATATCTTCACCCGATTTGGTACTCCAAGAGCGATCATCAGCGATGGAGGCACCCGCTTCTGCAACCGAGCCTTTGCAAAGTTGTTGGAGATATATGGTGTTCTCCATAAGGTTCCAATCCGTATCACCCCCAAACAAGTGGGAAAGTGGAGGTGTCAAACAGAGAAATCAAGAGTGTTTTGACCAAACCTGTAAATGCTACTTGGACTGATTAGGCGAAGAAATTAGATGATGCACTATGAGCCTATCATACTGCATTCAAAACTCTGATTGGTATTTCATCGTACAAATTGATGTTTGGAAAAACATGTCACCTACTCGTGGAGTTAGATCATAAAGAGATTTTTGGGCATTAAAGAAATTAAATTTTGACTTGGAGGCTGCTGGTACGAGTAGAGTCACGGAGCTGCATGAACTTGATGAGTTCAATTACCATGTGTTTGAAAGCACTAGGCTGCACTAAGAAAGGATGAAGATGATACATGATAAACATATTGAAATTATGAGTTCAATTAACAGATGTCGTGTTGTTGTACAACTCAAGATTGAAATTATTTCCGGGTAAGCTAAAGTCTAGTTGGTCAGGACCATTTAGAGTTGTGCAATTGTTTTCAAGTGGAGCTATAGAAATTGAATATGAGGATGGAACGAACAGGTTCAGAGTCAATGGGAAAATGTTGAAACATTACTTTGACATGGATTAGGAAATAGTTGTATCGGTGATCATTTGAAAGAGACTCTAGTGTTGAGTGAATCGTGAATCGGATTGACTACGTCATGCCGCGACATTAAATCAAGCGCTTGTTGGGAGGCAACCCAATTTTCTTATAATCGTCTAGTTGTCATTTACTTTAAAATATATTCAGAAGTAGTTCAACGCCCAGCTAGGCTCCAGGCACCAAGGAAAACATAAAAGGCAGAATAAAAAATGCACAGTTTCCTTCTTCAGTGCCAAGCGCGGGTGAAAACGCCCAGATAAGTCCCCTGCCCATTTTACCCCAAACCCGTCACCCCCACATAATAATAATGAATAATTACCCCAACCTGACCCATCCCACCCTAAATCCCTAACCCCTACCCACCAGTTCTCTCTCTCTTCGGAATCCCTTCCCCCGCTCGCTGCTTCTTATTCTCTCAAGCACAAGGTGAGTAACTCTTCATCTTCTTCTTCTTCTTTGTTTTTTTTTCTTGTTGAATTTTCTTCTCTTTTTGTTTTAAGTAGTTATGGTTTTTGTATTCTTATTTGTATCTCTCACTCTTATTTCACCCCAAAATTCCCATAAAGTAGAATGTTGGCAAGTGTGTATTGAATTCCAACAGAGTTTTTTTTTTGAAGTTGTTGATTGAGTACGGGGTGGAAAGCTAAAATTCTCACCACCTCGTTTAATTTGGGAGGGTATGGTTATTTTCCAATGGTTAGAAAGACTTGAATAGAAGTATTGTGCACCAAGTGTTTGATAAAACTCTTGAACAAAAATTGTTGATTGGCGGCGAAGTCTGAGTAACCGAGCATTGTTTGTTGGCGCTACGGTGGGACTGTGGGGTATGAGGGAGTGATGTCGTGCATGAAAGTCGTATTTGTGGGTCTATCTGTGTGCACTATTCGTGTATTTTATTGTTTTTCTTTTCCCCTTTCAAGTGTTTCATTGAAATGTAGAGTATCATAATTGCATGGGTAGTAACTTGGGGTAAAGAATGCTCTGATCACTCCACTTTAAAGGCTCGAGTGTAGTGCGATGCATATGCTACATGTGGATGTTGTTGGTTTCTAAGGGGAAGTCTTGAGTTCCTAAAGCATTGCTTGAATCTTAAGTGCGGGGTCACCCCAACCCTACCTTTTTTCTAGAGAGGATCTTTGAAGTTTTCACTAATGAAACATTCGTTGTTCACAAGTGTCGGTACCAATGGCTCATGAAGGTCCGCAAAAGGCAAAGGCAAAGGCAACGGAAAATCCTTCTATGGCTGCCCCATCCACAAAATAGCGAAAACAAAGTGAGGTTTCTTCACGCAAGTCGGAAAAAGGAAAGCAAGTGGTGGAGCCTTCAATAGGGCAGCCTCGTATTCCTCATCCATCCCTCCAGGTATATACAGAGGATGCAAGAAGTTGGTACCACTCCTTTGTACCATACGAGCGGTATATATCAGAGATGGGCATCAACACTACAGCTTTGGAGCAACATTTTCCCACCCATCTGGCCCAAATAAAGGAGTTGAAAATGGATCATTTGTAAGAATGACCTGGGCCGGCTAATTTGAGCATGGTGAAAGAACTATATGCTAATTGGAATTTTAAGAAAAATGAAGCCGATGTGTGAGGTGTGTGGATCAACTTGCAAGCTCAAGCGCTTTGTGAGTTTTTGGGGGCTCCAAACTTTGATCTGCGAATTTTTTCAAAAGTTTGTGCACAATCTAGATTACCCTAGCCATCTGTCAGACATTATGTGGGGAGAGCTCGATGGCGAAGCGGATTCGTTCACAGCGAAACGACTCACAGGGTCATGTGCCGGACCGACTTTAACAGAACAACTAAGGTCTGGCATAACTTTGTACATGCTCGTATTATGCCGGATGAACATTCTTTAAATTGCATGAGAGCAAGGGTTTGATCTATTTTCTAATGATGGGGAAACCTATCAATATTGGTCGGTTGATTCTTGATGAGATGACTCGCACCAGATTTTTGAATGACTCTAGGAGGTTCTTCTACTGGAACCTGTTGACAAAACTGTTACTGCAGCAGGAGGTTTCGGTTTGTGAGGGAGCTGATGAGATTGTGTTGGCTCTGACTGAGTTTCTAGATATCTCGGCGATACCGCTGGAGAATGGTCCAAAATTGAGCGTTGAAGCCAGGAAAGAACGGGATGACAACCTGCTGCATCACATGTATTTTATGATAAGCCTGCTTTTGCAAAAGGTGGGTGTGACAGAGGCAGAAAAAAGAAGAGAAGAAAAAGAAGAGAAAATAACATACAAAATGACAAAAAAGAGAAAATACACCTCCTAGTCCTCTTAATCCGGACTAGTTTTGCTTAAAGAAGAAGAGCCAAGGGCATATAGTGTCGTGGAATTGCTTGAATTGGTCATGAAGAGTGTGTATTTGAAAGTAAAGTTTAGTGTATTAAAGAGCTTAGGAGGGTTAGTTACTACACTCAAACTTGTCCCTTAGCTATATTACAACCCGTAAAGACCTAATTTATCTTAGACTTTGCGAGCTTAGATTAGTGGGGATATACTCTAGGGGCAAGCTATGGTACAACCACAGAGTGCACATGATTTTCTTTGAGAGAGTGAGTGGTTGTTTGTTCATATATGTGATGTCCTTTAATTATATTCGAATGCATATTTGAATATGTGAAAAAATACCTCTTATTCTTTGGTGAGGCACATGATTCCTTGATGGATAGGTGACGTTCTTAAACATCCCTTGTTGGGTGAGCGCACGATTAAGAGTGCTTATTGGTGTCACACCTCCTTTTTCTTGAGGGATAGGGAGTTTTTTCCAATTAAAATGACATTATTTGATATGTTATTATTTATTCAATTTAGAGTCGCCACTTGGAATAATATATGGTGTCCCAAGTCACAGGTTTATTTTAAAATCTCAAACCGAAGAAATTGACTCTATTTATGGTCCACGAACGCAGAAGACCGGGTAAGGAATTATGTTAACTCGGAAGAAGGTGTGAGGCTCTCCCGAGTTTCGTGGTTTTAGCATGGTCGCTTAACAATTAATAATTGGCCTAATTATCTGATTTAATACATATTGAAACCTATTGTGTATTTTTAACTTTTGACCACTTTTAGTATTTATGGAATTTGTTTGAACAAGTCGCGATGTCGCGCAATCACTTGTTTTTGTACACATTGCAAATCACACCACGTGAAACGCACCCGCGCTTTTAAATTTGGTCGAGTCACGTAAAACACACACTCGAATTGGGGATTATGTATCATGACTATGCCACGGGAACCGTACCCATAGTTACTATAATTTATTAATCGCGCCTAAAGTAAGCTACAATGTTCATGAATTATTTTTCCTATTTTGAGATTATTGTAAGGCCAAGAGTTTATGGAGTAAAGATTGTAGGAAGAATGTAAGAATCACGTGTATACTAAATTAGTGAAATTATCAAGTATTCCTTTATTTTTAAAACAAAACTAAGTTCCTTGTCTTAATATTCCACCTCCCCACCACCCAATTAGTTCTTTAATTCAATCAACTTGAATGGCCCAAGTACTGTAACAATCCATTTGGAAATTGACTAATGCTAAACTCTACATTCACAATTATATTGAAGGCAAACAAAGGACCAAAGTTAGAGCGACCAGTCTCTCACACTAATTTTGGAGTAGGAAACAAATGTTGCAAACAGATGTAAGCGTTTAAACATCAAGTAACTTAATAAGATACATGATAAAACATGAAAGCAAGACAATTCTGCACCAAATATGCAGGCATCAAGAGATAATGGAGGAAAACATCCCAATACTGCCAAACCTGGAATGGATCATGATGGGACGGATTCATGGATAAACAAACTTCAGCCATCTCATATGATTACTAAAATCAATTAGAGTCAAATAAATAGTAGATAAACGGCTTGATACTAACAGAGGTACATTTAGAGTCAACGAAGTAACATGATTGAAGAGCATTTGAGATCTAGTAATCAATTTCTCAAAGAGAATAGCAAAAATAACGCAACAAAACAGTGAATTAACAGTTTTCTAGGAATTTACATTTATCATTTTTTAGTAACACATACAAGCAAATAGAGACTCAGGGATATGTACCTAATGCCCAAATCAGGAGTTGAAATGGCCAAAACAAAGCAGAAATGAAGATGAAGTAATCCGGCAAAGTAATAGCAAATGATCAGCAACCAAACCATACTTCTACAATCCAAATGTCACTCGAAATTCCAGAAAATTAAAGAAAAACGGCAGAAATTCCAATAGCCTTCAAATCCTTTTTATTTTTATTTTCGTTTCATATTTTTAGAGTTCTTTTTAAATTTCTATTCTGGACTTGATTCATATTTTTCTATGCTTCTAATACGTAAATTGGGAAGGAGATTAGAGAGAGACTGTTCAAAATTGTGTGTGTGAGATCAGATGAGAGAGTGAGTGAGATGAGAGAAGGAAAAGAGGTTTCGCGGCTAGCTAGGGTTATTTGAGGAGGGGATCCTGTTGTTCTTCAGAGGGGTCTGTTTTGGAGATAGTGGAACGACGACTATGGTTTTGTAAATGAAAAGGGGGGCTCTGTCCGTTGTTCTGACATGGAAAGGGGAATCGCTAGGTTTTTTAGGAAAAGGGGGGGGGGG
>ML382958.1:0-13856 GCA_005239525.1 Nicotiana knightiana | reverse complement strand
GGGGGTATGGGGTGGGGTTTGGACATTTAAATACGGAAGGGATGGTCAATTCCCAGCCGTTGGATCAAGGATAGATCAATGGCTGGGGTTGAACTTGGCTTAAACGGCAACGTTTTGGTTAAGCTGGGGCAGGCCGGGTAGGGGATTTGGGCTGGTCCGGATTTGGTGTTAAGGAGAAGGGATTTTGGGCCTGGGTAATTTGGCCCAGGTCCGATTTTAAACCTATTTTAACTCTAACACTTATTAAAAAATGTAGTGATTAATTCTAACTTAGTTTTTGTCTAATTATAAATTAATTAAGAGTAATAACATTTGATTTAATACTCATATCATTTAAGGAACAAATTTCACAATTTTGTTAGGAAAAAATGAATGAATTAATCGTTAAATCTACATTGTGTCAAATAATCAACATTTGTGTTGTTATTTATTTCAATCGATCACAAGTAATATATTGATTAACTCTAGTTTAAATCTTAATTACTGAGTAAATTAAAGGTTGAAATTTCTAGTTAAAAAATGTGATTATTTAGAGAATAATTTTCCGTAATAAAAATGATTGAAGTCATGCACCGAATCATGCGACTTTAAATCATTTCTGAATTTTAAAAGACAAATTATGATTGATGTAATGTAGATAATTCACACACAGACATTGAAATTCAACAAGGTTTATAATCATTAATTAATTTATTGAATTTTGTAGGAACATATAGTAGGTTAAAAATTACATGCTCACAGTTACTCTATTTGAATTAAAAAAATATAGATATCTTATAAATTAGTTACAATTAGAAACATAAAAAAACTACCCATTCAAATTGGGGAATAGTTTCAAGTTAGAGTTATAGAAAAAATTAAAAACAAAATTGCCAATTAAAATTGGGGAATAGTTTTAACTTGGAGTTTTAAAATAATTAAAACAAAAATAAAGAAATAAAATAAACTTTCAATTCAAATTGGGGAGTATTTTTTCCCTACACACACACACACACACACACACACACATATATATATATATATTAAAAATACTTATACATATGGTTGTTTTTTTATAAAAAAATAAAAAGGCTTATATATTTATAATTTTGATGAATTTAAAATTATAATTTAGTAAAAGATATTACATTATTTAAATTTCAGTAAATTTTAAAATAAGAAAAGTAATCAAATATTATAGTATAAAAGAATGTACGAAAAGAAGGGGATAAAGACAATTTTATGATAATTATAGAATTAATTAATAAATATATAATAAATAATAAATAATTAAATAAATGAATAACACTCAATAAAAATATAAATAAATTTAGACAATTGAAGAATTTGAACAGTATAACATAAATTTTAAAAAAAAATATTTTCAAAGTAATAAATATATATCGATATTATAAAAAAAGAGAAGTAATTTCAAAATATAAAAATAATAGACAAGTTAATAAAAAGTCATATTAATAAATGTATAGTACTAAGTACTTGCTAATTTAAAAATAATAAAGAGTAATAAGGATAATAATTTATTTGATTACTATTTAATGTGTATTCTTTTGTTTTGTATAGATCTTTTTATATTTCTGTACACTACATGAAATATAACAAAATAATAACTAATATTTATTAAATAATTTAATATATTAGATCATAACTTTATAAGATTAATATTCTATTAAATTATCCACGCATAGTGCAGGTTCTAACCCTAGTAATAATAAAAGGGAGCAAATATAGTAATCTGAACTTGAACCATACTATTCAACAGAAAAGAAAAAAATCGCTTTACTACCTATTAACCTTGTATCTAATCATTTGCTTCCATGCTCTCCTATATAGGGTAGCAAAGAAATTCCGATTTCATCGTCAACCTAGGTTATTGATTTGGTATGTTCCAAGTAGGATTTCTAGATGATTTTTGACTATGGCAGTTGGCCTCGCATTGACTTGCATTGGGTGTGAAATAGCTTTTTGTAGGTGGAATATCTTGGTATAAAAACTTGGGGAAGAAGAATGGAAGGAAGTAGAGAAAATCTCGCTTCAGATTTTTCAAATTAAAAAAACCCGAAAAATGTTCCTTTTCGGGTATGAGCCTATTGTTTTTGGGGTGTATGTTTGTAAACTTGTATATGGGGCATTAAATTGCAAGGTAAGGTGTTGAGTTGTTTTTAGGGGTATTATTACTTTTAGCCTACGACATAAACTATTTACATCTGGTAGTCAAAAAAGTATATAAAAGTTGTATAATTTTTGTATATAACATACAGAATGTATATATATACAAAAAATATACATTTTTATACATTTTTTCGGTTATTACTTTCACAACGGCTATACAGTGTCATATTTCCTTATTTTTATGTGAAATTTTCTCTCTTTTGGACTGCCCAATTGGTTCATAACCTTGCCTTTGTTCCACCCATTTAAAATATAAATAAAAAAAATATGAGCCAAGTTGTTTTTAATCCGCAATAAAATAGATTGAAAACTTTTTAAAACTGAGTCAAAAATGAGTAACCACATATTTCTACATTCTCCCATTGCTCTTGTATTTCATGTTTGGCTGATTTATTTTTCCCTAAAATTAGATGATTTTCTCACATATGCATTCAATTCAACCATTTACCTTTCAACTCATTCTTGCCCCTCCTGAATTATGGATAAATTGGATTGTGACCAATTTTAAATGACCCATTTTCAATTCATTCAAACCTGACTCAACCCGTACATTTGCCGCGGCAAATTTACATTGTCAGTTTTTCTTTTCTTTTAATTAATACTAGTAGTCGTACCCGCACTATGCGCGGTTAATATTAAATTTTTTAATTAAATTAAATTGTGATCGGGTTTGTGAACAAATTAGATCGTATTGCTTTAATAAATTTCAATTGTCATCTTATTTATCAATGTGATATACCCAATAATAAAATCGCTATTAAATTAAGGGGACGTATATAGTCATTAAATAACTTTTTGTTCTATAGTTTTCTTTATTCTATTATCCAATGTTTAGTATTTTTACATTGTTAATAGAAATTTTATTAGCATATTTCTTTGTTTAATATTTGTTTGCTCGCTTTCTTTTTGTAATATAATAGAAGTTATATATTTTATTACTCTTGAAATATTTTCTGATTTTAAATTTTATCCTATTGTTTACTCTCCAATTTGAATAAACATTTTTTTATTTTCATTTTTTATTATAAATATTTTAATTTATTATTTTATAGATATTTAAATTCAAAATAATAATCAATAACTAATATCAACTAAATAACTATTTATTAACTACTTATATCATGTGGCTTTTTTCTAGGCTGCCACTTGGCTAAAGAAGAGGGTTTTTTCTATCATTTTAAAAATATATAGATATAGATATTATCCAATATTTAGTATTATTACATTGTTAATAGAAACTTTTATTAGCATATTACATTATTAAAATTTTTGTATGCTACTTTCGTTTTATAATATAATAGAGGATATAGATATATTTTTATATTTTATTCTATTATTCTCAATAATATTTCAGAATAAATAAATTTTTATTTTAAAAAGAAAAACAAAAATTATTAAAAAAACTAAGCAACTTTAAATTGGCAATTTTTTTTTATTGTTAGTAATTTTAGTTTTTATTTTAGAATAATTTAAAAACTCCAACTTAAAACTACTCTCTAATTTGAATGGACTTTTTTCGCCTTTTATTATAAAATATATTTTATTTTATTATTTTGTAGATATTAAATTAAAAACAATAACCAATAACTAATTATTAACTACTTATGCCATGTGACTTTTTTTCTAGGCTACCACTTAAGGCTTTTTCCTCTTCTTTTAATAATATATAGATATAAATATAGATATTATCCAATATTTAGTATTATTACATTGTTAATAGAAATTTTTATTAGTATATTACTTTATTTAAATTTTTGTATGCTACTTTCTTTTTTTAATAAAATAGAAGATACATATTTTCTTATTTTATTCTATTATTCTCAATAATATTCTCTGAATAGATAAACTTTTTTATTTTTAGAGATATAAAAAAATTATTAAAAAAATAGAAATTCAAATTGGCAATTTTTTATTTTTTGTAATTTTAATTTTTAGAATAATATAAAAACTCCAACTTGAAACTACTCTCCAATTTGAATGGAAACTTTTTTAATTTTGTTTTTTATTATATAATATTTATTTTATTATTAAAAAATAAGAAATAACTAATTATTAACTAAATAACTAACTATTAGCTACTTATTCCAAGTGGCTTTTTTCTAGGCCGCCACTTGGCTAAAGGAGAGGGATTTTTCCTCTCCTTTTAATAATACTAGTAGTCGTACCCGCACGATGCGCGGTCAATATTAAACAATATTAATTAATTTTAAACTATGATCAGGCTTGTTTGAACATATTAGATCGTATTCTTTTAATAAATTAGATTTGTCATTTATTTGTCAATACAATATACCCAATAATAAAATCTCTATTAAGTTAAAGGGCTTATATAGTCATCGAAGAACTTTTTTGTTCTATACTTTCTTTATTATATTATCCAATATTTTGACTTTTTATATTGTTAATAAATATTTTTATTAGCATATTACTTTGTTTAATATTTTTTTCTGATCGCTTTCTCTTTTTGTAATATAAGAGAAGATATATATTTTAATTAATATTGAAATATTTTTATTTAAAATTTTATTCTGTTGTTCTCAATAATATTATCTGAATTTTATTGAATAAATTTCTATTAAATTAAATAGACTTATATAGTCATCGAACAACTCTTTGTTATGTTTTTCTTTGTTATATTATCCAATATTTAGTATAATTACATTGTTAATAGAAGTTTTTATTAGCATATTATTTTGTTTAATATTTTGGTCTACTAATTTCTTTTTGTGATATTATAGAAGATATATATTTTATTACTTTTGAAATATTCTTTATTTTAAATTTTATTTTACTATTCTCAATAATATTATCTGAATTTTAATGAATAAAGTTAATTTTTAATTTTTTGTAATTTTAGTTTTTTATTTTAAAATAATTTAAAAACTCCATCTTTAAACTACTCTCCAATGTGAATGGACATTCTTTTAAATTTTTTGTTTTTTATTATAAAATATTTTATTGATATTTATTAAAAATATAAAATATAAAATATTTATTATTTTATTCATTAAAATTTAGATAATATTTTCTGAATAAATAAGATTTTTATTTTTAAAAAGAAAAACAAAAATTTTAAAACAATTGTTTTTTTTGGAGTTTTTAATTTTTTGAAATTTTAGTTTTTTATTTTAAAATAATTTAAAACCTCCAACTTGAAACAACTCCAATTTGAATGGACATTTTTTTAATTTTTGTTTTTCCTTAATAAATATTTTATTTTATTATTTTACAAATATTTAAATTCAAAATCAATCGTAAATAACTAATTATTAACTAAATAACTAATTATTAATACTTATGACATGTGGCATTTTTCTAGAATGCCACTTGGCTTAAGGAGAAGCCTTTTTTTTCTCCTTTTAATAATATAAATAAATATCGAAAACAATAAATATAAAATATAAAATATTTATTATTTAATTCATTAAATTGAGATAATAGTTTTTATAAAATATTTTATTCTATTATTCTCAATAATATTTCCTGAATAAATAAAAAAACTAAAATTTTTTTTTTTTCAATTTGCAGTTTTTTATTTATTGAAATTTTATTTTTTATTTTAAAATAATTTAAAACCTCCAATTTGAATGGAAATTTTTTTAATTTTACTTTTTATTAATAAATATTTTTTTAATATTATATAAATATTTAAATTCAAAATCAATAACCTATAACTAATTATTAACTACTTGTGTCATGTGACTTTTTTCTAGAATGCCACTTGGTTTAAGGAGAAGGTTTTTTCATCTCCTTTTAATAATATAATATAGAAGATATTGAAATTCAAAATCAATAACCTATAACTAATTTTTAACTAAATAATTAATTATTAACTACTTATGCCATGCGGCTTTTTTCTAGAATGCCACTTGGTTTAAGGAGAAGGCTTTTTCCTCTCCTTTTAATAATATATATAGATATACTGTCACGACCCATTTCCGGAGTCGTGATGGCACATGTCGTGGAACCAGGCAAGCCACTCATTTTATCTAACTAAATACAATTTCCAATAAAATATCCTTCTTAACAAGTTTGTGGATAATAATAATAATAATAAATCAAAATTTGGAAACCAGTTTATGAAATTCAAAACCCAAATCCTACAAACCCCGGATCCAGTGTCATATAGTCATGAGCTGCTAATACTTAATAAAACCAAAAAGAAATGACCAACGTAGTCTGAAAATAAATACGACGGTAGGAAAAGAAGAGAAGACGAGATCACGGTCGCCAACTGATACCTCGTCAACTCTGATGAAACTGCTGCTACTCAGTGACAAGAGCTGAATCTCGTTGTACCTTGATCTGCACACAAGGTGCAGGGTAACGTGTGTACACCGACTCAATAGTAACGAAACCAAACTACGGGCTGAGAGGTAGTGACAGACTAAACCTCCGATAATTCGAACAACAATATATAACTCAGACATGACAGTAATATATCAGGAAATAAACACGATGCATCAACATGTGTCTGTAACTCTGCATCCTAGCATGAATTCATATAGAATCAAGAATGATGTATACTCAGTAATCAAACTCTCATAAGGTGGTCCACTCAGTACTAGACTACGGTCTCCCGACCCAGGGAAGTTCATCCCGGATATTACATAAACACAAGTGACACTGTCACCTAGTACTGAGGAAAAAGGCCGATCCAGCCACCACGGAGAAGATCCATCTCCGGAACATAATACCCACGGAGGAAATCCATCTCCGAAACATAAGACCCACGGAGAAAATCCCTCTCCGGAACATGAGACCCACGGAGAAGATCTATCTCTGGAACATAATACTCGGACAAGATCCATGTCCAGGAAATCCGTCCCTCAATATCTGTGCGCTCACTGGAGGTGTAAAGACTCCGGAGGGGCTCCTTTCAGCCCAAGCGCTATATCAAGCCAACGAAGGCATGATTCCAGGGTCGCTGCGGTGTGCAGCCGACCTCATAACTGTCTCAAAACCAGGCTCCAAGCCTCACTCAGTCAGTACCTTCCAGTCTCACTCACAATGCTCTAACATATGAAAATCAGCCCAAACCAATGATGATATAGAATAAACTAGCAACTTGCGAGACTGATGCATGAAACATATACTATAACAGGACAACTATACTTGACTGATTAAGTATGCATCTGAAACTGAAATAAATAATGTAATTAACCTAAGTCTAAGGACCTAACTTAATTCCTAAAAGTAACTCACTTAGATATGTGTTAAAAATCAACTTGGTTAAGGTTAATTATTGAATTAATCACTCAAATAGGATGATTAGGCCTAATTTTCCAAATTGAGTTGATCACAGTTAAATCTAAGTCTAAATTAATTCATGCTCAAGTTCTTCAACCTAGAAATTAACTTAAGTGACCTCATTAAGTATTGATTATTACTTAAAATCAACTTAGTAAATAATATAACCCTTAATTACTAAAAATGTAATTCTAAGAGGTATTGAGGGTTGATTTAGGATTTTTAGCTAAGGAATATTGGGTGTAACAACCCAAGAACCTTCCAGAATAAGGAAATCAGATTTTTTTGGGGCTAAAAGGGTAATTTCATGGGCTAGAATTTTCTAGAATAGGTGCAGCTGTCCCAAAAGGATAGGGTTGACAGTTGCATTTGTACTATTTTCAGCTTATTGGATAGGGAATATGCTAAGCATACCCTATCCCAAATACCCATATAAATACCTTACCTAGTCCTCTGAAAATGACAGATTTTTCTGAAGGGAATTCTCGGCGTTTTTACCACTGAAAAATAGACCTTTACTACTGAAAAAATAGACCTTTACTACTGAAAACATCTTAAAACACAGAAAGTCATAAGCAGTTGCTGCTCACAAACAATTTTGAAAAATATTAGTAGACAACAAAGAGAAAAATCTGATTTTCCTTGAACAAAAGTTCATCAACATATTGCTTGGTTCTCAGATTTTGTTTCTTCTTTGGGATTCTGATTTTTGGGAGTTTTAAGTATTCATATTCAAACTTCTGGGCCGATTCCAGCTGGGCTGTCTGGTTTTTGGGTTTCTATTTGCTGCTGCTGGGGTTTTTCTTCTTTTTGCTGACTGCCATCTTTTGCTTGACCTTTATTTGGTCAAGTTTTGTTATCTTGCTTTTTGAAAAGGTATGTAACAGTTCACACTTAATGAAATTTTCAAATCTTTTTCTTCTATTTGCTGTGTTAGTCTGTTATTTCTTTTGTAACTGGAATTTCTTTCTTCTTCCTTTTGTATGAAAAATCTGAAAATGTAATGAGCAAACATTCAAGGGTATGCTTAACATATCAGTTAAGCTTTATGGGTAGATATTTTGCTGGTATGGTTTGGTTTCTGTCTTTGTGTTTAGACTATGAATTTTGTGTTGTTAGTACCCATAAAAACGAGCTGGATGTTTGCTTTGTATCTGCCTCAGTCTTACTGAGATAATCTGCACTAGGGTAGATGAATTTGACCTTCTAATGGTCAAATTTACCCCATAGTAGTGCACAAACATTAGTTACTTACTGAAATTATCCTCCTTTTAAGGGTACAAATTGCATGGTTGAAAAGGCATTAAGGCAGGGAATCTGAACCCCTAAAATGGTCAGATTCACTCCTTAAAAAAATCCTAGAGTAGTCAAAGTCTTTATATAGATACTTGTTGATTTGTCATGTCTAATAGGGTGGCATCACTGGAATTGAATCTGGGCTCTTTCATGGTCAGGTTCATTCCAGGAAGAATGCATAAAAATGTTCTTTTTAGTACTGTGTAGTATAGCATCATTAGAGTCAGATCTAACCCCCTTAATGGTCAGATTTACTCTGAAGGATGCATAACACACCTGCCTATTTGGGTGTTCAGAAATTGCAAATGGAGGCACAAGTTAATAGTATTAGAGAACCCAAGTTGGAGCAACCAGTTTAGAAGCTTTAATTTTCAGTTCTCTTTTATCTAGAAAAAATGTATTTTTAGTAGAAGCTGCGATTTCGTTTCGGATTGTAATAATCATTGTAATATAAGACTGAACATTATATTTATTGTGTTAGCAGTCCTTCCCTTCAGTATGTATATAATTTTTTCAGAAAAAATGCGTATAATTAGCTCCAGATCTGTTTTGAGTACACTAGACTCAAACATGGCTATTCTGGACAGTTTAAATGGGCCAAGCCATTGATAATAGCCCGTCAGGGCTTGAAAAAGCTTGAGCACAATCCATTGGGGTTGAAAAAATGCGAAAAGCCCTTAGCCTCAAGGTTGTTTATTCTCAAATTTAAATACAAAGTTTCATACGTTAATCATTTAATTATTCAGATTTGATTGAAAATTCAAAAGCATCCTTTCTAAATCTTTTCTTACAATTTTGCGTTCAAATTAAATAGCCCAAATGACCCCGTAAACACTTATTGAAGTTATGAAAATGACTACTTTTAGATCAAAGTAATTTTGAAGTATATATATAAGTATGAATTTACTATTCAAAGTATTTTCTCATCAGATTCATCTCGTGTTCTTCAGAGTCCAGAATTTACAACAATATGTAGAACTCAATGTGTATATCAAAAAGTATGAGTTTAGGTCATTTGAAGTTGATAAACTATTTCAGTCAATGTTCTATGCGCTTTATTTGATTTTTTTTTTTTTTTTGAATGTGTGATTTGTAAATCAGTAATTTTAGACCCTTCCTTGTAAGCATGCTTTAGTTGCGTAACATAGCTTTCCTCTTCTTACAAAAATAGCCTAAAACTAAGATTGGCCGAAAGGATTAAATAACTTGGGCTAAAAATGGCCATAGCCCAAACATCTTATCCTTTAGACTAAGTGAATTTAGGTTCAAACAATCTTTTACATATCTTTTAGATTGAAAATACCTTTTAGTTTGAAATTTGATAAAATCGAATATTATCTCAAATTACCATAACCTACACTCGGGAGTGGAAACTCATGCCCCCGACCCTCAACTCCAAACAACTAAATAAAAACGCACATAGCAATCACGGGTGCATTTCATGTGACGTGTTTGCCATGTGTTCAAAACAACAAGTGCATGCCATCGTGACTTGTCTAAGATAAATTCAGAAAACGTCCTAATTGATTTTAAAACTAAAATGTTCCTTCAAATAGAAAACATAAAGAATAATCAAACATCACCTCAAATAGGAACTATAAAACCGTCATGACCATAGTCTTGACTACGTAATCTACGCGGGTGCGACAGCTCATGTCCTCGTCTTCAACTTCAAACTAATAAAAATCACATGTTGTAATTACGGGTGCATTTCATGTGGCTTAATTATAATGTGTCCAAAAATAAATAAGTGCACGACATCGTGACTTATTCAAGATGAATCCATAAATATTAAAAGTGGTTTTTTTTAAAAGTGAAAAAAGGCTAAAAAGCACAATATGCTTAAAATATGTAAATAATTAGATAATTATGCGTGCTAGAACTACGAAATTCGGGAGTGCCTAACACCTTCTCCCGGGTTAACAGAATTCCTTACTCGAATTTCTGGTCGCAGACAAATTAAAACAGAGTCAAAAATTTCCTCGGTTTGGGATTTTAAAACAAAACAGTGTCCCGGAGCATCATAAAAAATACGGGTGGCGACTCTGAAAACTAAAATAAATACCAAATCCAAATAATGTCACTTAAAGTGGAAAAACTCCCTTATAACCCTTCATTAATCCGGTGGTAGTGAAAAAGGAGGTATGACAATTAACATTGAATATCAAATAGTTTGGGGTTTCGAACCCTCAGTTCCAAGTTTGGAAGCGTTACTTACCTCAAAACCGGCTAATATACTACTTTGCAGTGCCCTTGCCTCTAAATTCGGCCCTACGAGTGCTCCAAATCTACCAATAATCAGATGTATATCATTATAATATGCTAAGGAACTAATCCCAATCGAAATGTATCAAAAATACTCAAAAATCCCGAAATTGGTCAAACCCGACCCCCGGGCCCACGTTCCGAAACTCAGAATTTTTATACCAAACTGTTCTTCATCATCTCACTAGGCCGTACATATAAAGAACACTAAATTCGGAGTCCAAATGACCCCTCAAATCCCCATTTTAAAGACTCTTAATACCAAGCTCTAATTACCCAAATTTTCACTGATTTTTCCCTAATTTTCCACCATAAATCCGACCTTTAATCACATATAAGCAAGTTTAGAGTCCAAAAATCTTACCTCAATGAAGAACTATCGAATGCCCTCTTCAAAACCCTTCCAAAAGCTTCAAATCCGCACCTGCGGTGCCATGTCCGCTCCTGCGGAACCGCATCTGCGGCTCCCCATCCGCAGGTGCGAAAACACCAGCAACAGAAACATCAGCAGTGACAAAACCATTGCAAACTCCCTGTTAACCACCCAAAACCATCTCGAGCCCCTCGGGACCCCAACCAAACATACCAACACACCACGTATGATCGTTCTAACTTAGTCGAGCCTCCGAAACATCAAACATAACATCAAAACCCCAAAAACACATCGAATTCAAGCCTATGAACTTTGAATTTTCTAAATTCCACCAACGATGCCGAAAGTACCCAAAACAACTCCAATTACCCTGAAATTTTGCAGACATATCCAAAATGACATTACGAACCTGTTTCAACTATCGGAATTCCATTCCGACCCCGATAGCCTATTTTCCACTACCAACCGGAAATCGCCAAAAACTAACTTTCGTCAGTTCAAGCCTAA
Source organism: Nicotiana knightiana (assembly GCA_005239525.1). Classification (NCBI taxonomy): domain Eukaryota; kingdom Viridiplantae; phylum Streptophyta; class Magnoliopsida; order Solanales; family Solanaceae; genus Nicotiana; species Nicotiana knightiana. The sequence continues at coordinate 1,996 of ML382958.1, read as the reverse complement.
TTCTACACCGGACATCACAAAAATATTCCAAACACACTCCTAAGTCCCAAATCACCTAACGAAGCTATCCGAGCCATAAAATTCGCATTCCGAGGTAGTTTCCCAATAAGTCAACTCTCATTTGACTTTTTCCATTATAAGGCTATCTTTAAATACTAAGTTACTGAATTCTCATTTAACCATTCCGATTTCAAGCCTATCGACTCTAACACATCAATAATAGAATAACCAATCCATGACAAGTCAATGACAGCAATAAAAATACAAGTTCTATGTAACGACAGACCGGTTCATTACATTTTCCCACACTTAAACATACGTTCGTCCTCGAACGTGCCTAAAGTTGTTCCAACACCACCAAAAATTGTTGTGTAACCTTCATGCACATATTCGGAGGTGATCCCATGTCACCTTACCCCAGCTACGTCTGATAACACAACATAACTGAAATTTCATTATCAAATCCTGACCTATAGACCTTTAAACCAAGTTTCCACTTCTGAAATAATTTACAAGTTCAAATTTCCACGACTATAAGCTGAAATAGTCTGGACACGTTGTATCAACCCATATCCGTAACTCAAGATGAAATCACATAATATACCGCGTGGCTCAACCACTCATAAAAATAACTCCTAACCACAACAATTGTTCAAACAACTCAATACCGGTACATACCCTCTTATCGAACCATGCCTCGTTCTAACACTTCCATATACTGCCGATGATGAAAGAAACATGTATAACCCAGTAACCATTCACCCGATCAGTATCAATACTATCCAGAGCCATAACTTGTGCAATTTGTGCACTCAATAACCACATACCAAGAGTTCAATTCATTAAATAAAGAAGATTCGCACGAGAGGGGTATCCTTCCACTAACACTTACCATTACCACATCATACTAAAAGCCTGATACACATCGTGAAACCATATCACACAAATCCGACACCAAGGATCATACCTCTACCTAACCGAGCTGCAAAACGTGATCCCATCCAACCGATGGACCACATGACACACTCCAAACCACCTTGCTCAAAATCAATAACCATGCGAAATTCGACATCAATTACTCAAAGTGCATTGCCATAATCNTCATAGATCACTCCAAAGCACGAATAAGCTCAATGACAATCAAATGGTACATCCCTCAACAATAGCATTTTGGAGTCAACAATTCCGACTTGGTGCAGACCACACACCCATACCGGCCTACCAATAACTCTAAGTCAACTCTAGTCTCCCACAACAGGTAGATAACTCTCCGAACGTTCATAATGACTGAATCATGACATATACTAACACCTGGCTAGCTTGCTCGCATCCTCGTAGTTCATAACTACAAAAATAATCTGTTCATGAAAACTCCCAGTCTCAAAATCCATGAGGCGCACCAATTACCATATCTAATCCCAATTACCAACTCAAATGTATAACACGCCCCTAATATTTTATCATTCCGCGAGGGATACCCCCATAATTCCCCTGTGTCACCAAGAAACCTTGAATATCAGCAGCCGATCTAACAAAAGAGCATCGTAACACCAATGAAGCACCCTTATTCAACACATTTCCTTAAGCACATTGTCCTTAATGAATGTATACTCTCATCTAGCCACCCAATAGTGGTATCCTTTACCTAATCATCTGAAACTGCCAGTTCTAACCTTCCTTCCAGAACTGAGCCGTGACCTCACATATGCCACTCTCCACTATACACAAAATACCGCATACGCCATGCAATCCTATGATAAATATGAGAAATTCATGCTACCTTCCTAGCCACAACAACTACGTACCCGGCTAGCCAAGAACTTTCCATTCGATCCCATCTAGAAACAAAATCACTATACATCACCTGGACCTCACGCCCGTATAAATATACATCTCCAACCATGATAGAAACCATTAAGAACTCCCGAATCACACTTGTACAACACCAAACCGTTAGGACTGAATCCTTCTAACTCAACCAAGCTACGCATGCCAC
>ML382956.1:0-105532 GCA_005239525.1 Nicotiana knightiana | reverse complement strand
GATTTATATTTGCAACGCCCGTTTAGTCTTTATAGAAGACATAGTTGAGCGTGATCAGCTAGTATATATACACAGACCCCCAAACCAAAATAACCACCACGTGTGTGCCAGGAACTAGTATCACAAGTCCTACGGGCATACAAACAGAATATACAAAAGATATAATATACAGTCCCACTATCTGAAAGGAATAGACGGGAAATAAGCAAAATAAAACTCCACAATGCTGCCGAGGATCATCAGGAGAAGCAGCTCACCATGAAATCAGGTCTAACTATGATCAGAATCGAGCTCCGGTCTGATAACTAGATGCACCAGCCTCAGAACCCGTACAATTAAGTACAGAAGCGTAGCATGAGTACATAAAAAAATATGTACCCAGTGAGTATCCCGCCTAACCTCGAAGAAGTAGTGACGAGAGGTCGACTTGACACTCACTAAGGTCCAACTTAATGATTAGCAAGATATAATATCAGTAACAGACCTACAAGGATGATAAAAGCAGTAAGCATTTAAAATAACAGTAATTCGAATAAATACTGGAAGTAAATACACCATTTCTACTTCATTATTCTTTTCTTTCCTTTTAAAAAAATATATCTAACCACTGAAAATCCATAAAAGAATCCTTAATAGTTTAACATGCGCATACAGGATAAGGACAACCGGTCTGAACCATCATAATGATCATTTCTGTGCACTGCCGAGGGTCGAACAACTCGAACCATAATATATATTTTTCAATCTCGCCGTGGCGTACGGCCCGCTCCCATGAAAGTGGGGGAAATAACACTCCGCTCGCGGAATGTAAATTGCGAAGCGGTCACATCCACACACAATCCATTATGCATATAATTCATTTCAAGGAAAAACATAAGGCATGGTGTAGGCCTAACTACTTGGACATAACAATAATAGTCACTACATACAGACTCTCATCACTTTGCGCATACATAGCCCCCACAACATTAGCACATAGTCATTTAAAGCACCTAGGAGAACATTTCCCTCTTACAAGGTTAGAAAAGAGACTAACGTCGTGTCGAACCTACTTTCCAAGTCAAGAACGCGCCCGAAACTCCAAACTCGACACCCACGGACTCGAAACTAGCCAAATATTATACAACTATATCAATTTATACTCAAAGCATGACATTCTTATACTACTTAGCCAAATTCATCATTCTTGAAGAAATCCCAAAATCCAACCCCAGGCCCGCATGCTCGGATTCCAAAAATTCTCGAAGGAAACACTCACCCATAGCCTAAGGATCATTAATACATGATTTTCACTTGATTTCATAGCTAATTGACGGGTAATTTTCTACATTTCCAAAATCCCTAGGTTACTACCCCAAATCCTTAATTTTTCACTAATTAGGTAGTTAATTTAGCTTGTAATCCATGCATGAAACTAATATTAGGGTAGAATTTAGTTACCTTCAATAACTAGGTCGTTTGCCTCTCTTGAATGCTGAAAATCGCCTCAAGGAAGAAGAAGAAGATGAGGGAAATGAACTAAATCCCGCTATAAACACACACTGCCCAGTGGTCTACTTTATGCGATCGCAGCCTGGGCAGTGTTATCGCAGAGCTTTAAATGACCAGGCCCTCATGGGCCTTCTGTGCAAACACGGAGAGAGACCTGCGAACACACATGGTAAGGAGTAACTGGGCTGGCCCAAGGTTGGGCTCTTGTGCGAACACGGGTGGGGTGTGGGATCGCACTGGGTCAGGAGTCCAACCCATCGCGATCGCGGTGCCCTTTGTGCGACCGCACATGGAATTTACCACCCCTGCCCAGTTACTTCTATGTGATCGCACTGAAGGAAACCAGTCAGTGAAAAATTAGGTTTTTGAATTTAACTCTGAGGGGTCCGACACTCACCCGAGCCCCTCGGGACCCCGTCCAAAGGCACTGGCAGGTTTGTATTCATGATTCGGACTCGCTCAAATTTTTGGAACGTGAAAAAAAACAACGAAACTAAGAATTGGACCCCAAAACCAAATTGAATCAAACTTTGGCCATAAAGGCCAACCTTAAGGAACCAAGTGTGCGAATATTGCTCTAAACATTTTTGAATCCCGGACCACCCGCCCCCGCAAGTCATAAATCATAATAAGCCGCTATGGGAAGTTTCATTTAGGGGAATGGGGTCCGATAATGCAAAATGACCGGTCGGGTCGTTATATTCTCCACCTCTTAAATAAACGTTTGTCCTCGAACGGGTCTAGAATCATACCTGAAGTGCTGAATAAATGTGGATATCTGCTCCGCATGTCCTCCTCGGACTCCCAGGTCACCTCCTTGAATAGTTGGCCCTTCCACTGGACCTTTACAGCAGAAACTCTCTTGGACCTCAACTGCCGATCCTGTCTATCAATAATAGCAACTGGCTCCTCCTCGTAACCCAAGCTCTCATCCAACTGAATAGTGCTGAAATCAACGACGTGTGAGAAGTCGGCGTGGTACCTCCGGAGCATGGATACATGAAAAACTGGATGAACTCCTGATAAACTGGGAGGTAAGGCCAGCTCATAAGCAACCTCCCCAACTCGCCTCAGCACCTCGAACGAACCTATAAACCTCGGGCTTAGCTTTCCCTTCTTCCCAAACCAAATAATACACTTCATAGGCGATACTTTCAACAGGACCCTATCTCCCTCCATAAATGATACATCACGCGCCCTCTGATCCGCGTAACTCTTCTGTCTGGACAGTGTTGTGCGGAGCCTTTCCTTGATCAACTTCACTTTATCCAAGGCCTCCCACACAGGTCGGTGCCATATAACTTAGCCTCACCAGGATCAAACCACCCGATAGGAGAATGATGATACGCTCAAATTACACCTTAAAATAGTGTAAAGCGATCAATGTCAAATATAGTAACCCAACAAGGTTGGGGTCGAATCCCACAAAGAACAATATGGAGGCGATTAGGAATGTAAGAGAATTATCACTTATCGCGCAATGCCAAACAAATAGATTTTGGTTTTGAAAATGTTTATAACTAAATGTGAAAATGTAAACTAACCTAGAAAGCGAGTAAAATGATCAATGGAAACGAGAATGAATGCATCGGGTATTACACTCAAGTAACGATCCAATGTATTTCACGATTTTACAAATATGAGCGAGTTTATGTTAATTAGCCACGAATAATAATTCTAAATTAGCTTTTTCCAAAGACTAATAACACTTCCTAATTGAATTATTCCTAACCCAATTAAGAGATTAAGCACACCCGGATATGGATACAAGTAGTTCAATCCTATCCCTACGTAGAATCTATAAAATGAGGGTTAAAACATCAAGTTCTTGTAATTAATCTTTCCCAACCCCAAATTATCTTTTCCAAAATTGATTCGGAGTTAATGGGCGAGTCCTAGGGTTAGCTAATCCCTTTGGAAACATTAAAGAACAAGAATAATTAAAATAACAATAACTCACTTCATAAATATAATAAAATCATTCAATACATAAGCGCAACAAGGTATTTAATCCACACTTTAAATATGAATATTCCCATAAACAAGAATTAGTGTTGGAAATAAATACTACATACTTAAATATTCAATACAAATCAAGGAAATGAAGAAACAAACATAAATGGGTAAGAAATCCTTAACCACAAGGTTGAAATCTTCAAATCCCAAGTGTGCGTTCAAATCCTAGCTTCCACAAATGTTTTCTCTCTTCTTCTCTACTCAAAAATATATTTACAATGCCCAAAGATATGCCAAAAGATGCAGAAAATATCTGCTAGGTCGAGTATAAAAGTAGTTTGGGGATAAAATGTGAATTTACAAAACTGTCCAGCACTTGCCCAGAAAATACCCCGTGCGTTCGTACATGTTCACCCGCGATCACACTGAGTTAACATCCTAAAGGTATGCGATCGTATAACATACTGTGCGTTCCAATAGTGTCTTTGACCACACAGTTGACCAACCTCCTTTCCCTGTGCGTTTGCATCCAGAATCCTGCGGTCGCACTGTAATACTTCATGCACCTCTGCGATCACACTTAATGCTTCGTGATCGCACAGTGTAAAAACTGGGCAGACTTCATTTCTCCAATTTTGCTCCTTTTTGACTTGTTTTCACATTATTTTTCCACAATCAATTCTAAATCATTTGACACCTGAAATATATCAATAAAGATCAATAAACGCCTTAGTTTCTCAACAAGATTACACAAAAGATTAAGTATTAAGAGCAAATAAGTTGGTAAAATACCAACTTATCAAACCCCCAAACTTAAACTATTGCTTGTCCTCAAGAAATTCAAAAACGAAGAACATCAAACAAGAATAAGTTCACTTAAGCTCAATGGCATATCAAGTATCATTTCAAGTCAACAAGGGTCAATTTAAGCACAATCTAATGACTTTGGTTGGTACCAACAATTAATCCAAGGCATATGAATCACTAAATTTTTTTGTTATTTCATTTTCAAAAACTTAAACAACACAACCAAGTCATGACATTAAAGATTCACAATTTGCCTCTCCATCACAATTGTTTTCCCTCTCTCGTTCCTCCTAATTGGAAATGGGATTAGTTTCACAACTCGAGTTCTCATGTGCCCTCACATTTTAAGAGAGACTCCCAAACTCATAGATTTCAATTCAAAACATAGAAGGGATGTCAAATAGAAGACTCAACTCTCTCTCTCACAAAGATATTCAAATGCACACAAGTATTACCATAGGCTTGCCTTCATGTATTTCTCCACTAATGTAGACACACTTGGTTCAAAATCAATTAGGACTTAAAGGGTTGTAGTTTAGGCTTTTGGTTAAGGTAGGGCACAATTTGGAAAAAGTGACTCACAACCTCCCTAAGCACTACACTTCTTCAAAAATCAAAGTCCACTTCCTTCAATAATTTTTCCACCTTTTCTTCTCTTTTTTTTATATCACCTAGTCTCCCTTTTGTTCATACTTCCTTTATATATATATATATATATTCTCTTATTTTTTTTGAGAAGCTTCCATATCACAACTTTTTCAACATCCACCCCCAAACTTAGGCTTTTAGCCTATATGCATACTTGAAATTACTTAGGGAGGTATGGTTCCACAAGAAAATCACTAAGAAGCTTGTAACATGGTTGCTAAAGAAAAAGTTAAAAAGCTCAAAGGGTTGACTAGGGAAAATATTCATGGGAAGGAAATTTAGGCACAAAAATGGTCCAAGGAAGGCCTAATATCATTTTTCAAACCAAGTTAATCTAAGATTTCTCCTTGAAGCACATTCTGGGCAAGTTCTAGACCACAAATGATGCAAAAGAACTTCACAATTAAACACCACACATGGCACATGAAAACTCAAATGGAATACAAATTCAAAATCCAATTGGGGCTAATGAAACTCAAGGAAGTCACATGTAGCCTAAAAAGCTATTTAGTGAATCAAAGAGCCAAAATTAGAATCTAAAAATCACAACAAAGAGCATTCTTATTATTTCATTTATATCTCCTTTTTTTTTTTAATTTTTATTTGAGGGTTCAAAAATTTCATATGCTAAGGTTTAAATCATATTGGTACCAAACAAGTCACATGTTGGCTTATGGGCACAAGATTACACCCCAAAAAACGATTTATTCACAACTAGCTACCAACCTATCTACTAAACAAAAAATAATTTTACTTTCTAAAAAAAATCTAAACAAGACTAATTCCTTAAGAAAGTTGTCACGCCATCCATCATAGGGAAAAGTCACCCGGTTCAAACAAAAATAATATTCTTGGAAAAGAACCGTAGGAGAAAGAAAAACCAAGGTGTTCCATTAATACTACTATAATGAAACCAAAGCAAAACAAAAATAAACACAAATCATAACAAGAAAAATAAAAATCAACAACATGAAATGCTAAATACTACTATGAAAAATAAAAACCAAAATAAAAACAACTAGGAACAACAATAAAAACAACCAAGAAAATGCCTACACAATATTATTAATAAGCTAAAAATGTCAACCAAAATGCATAAGTCACAAAAAGTATGTCATGCTCCATGTGATGCTCTACAACATAGATAAAATATGAGCCACCCCTAACCTAAAGTGTTGCATTGTCCCCAATGCAACTAATCAAAACAAGGTAAAATAAAGGAGGTGCTCCCTGAAACTGCATCACTCAGAGCTAGAGGTGGTGGGAAATCGAAGCTCCAAATCCTCACCATCATCATCATCCTCAGAATCATGTGAGACACAAAGTGAGCTCAGCTTGTGCATCATCCTCGACAGAAACTTGATTTTCTTCTTTTCATGCTCATTGAATTTAATTTGTCCCCTTTCAAAGTTTTCCTCATCGCCGGCTCATGTCCTCTAATTTGTTCTTGATTGCTTTTTGCTCTAGCACTACATGATCCAAGGTCGGTGGCTTCCTACCATACCCATTCGAAGTGCCCTCACCAGATGGACCAGAGGGAAGACCCGCAACAAGATGTCGAATATGAACATCTACACAATAGATCTGATGAGAAATCTGGCGCATGGTGGGGGGCCATAAGGAAGGGGCTCCATGGGGTCCCGTGACCCTGCTGCATATGTGGAAGCACCACCAGATCCCTCGGCGGTCTCGTCAAACTTCCCGAATGAAGGAGATAACACATCAATCCTTTTCTTCTTCTTCTTCTTCTTCTTCTTCTTCTTGCCATTTGGCCCTTTTCGAAGCAATGGGTAAATTTCTACGACAGGGTCTTTTTCCACATCAGTCGCTTTTGGTAGTACCTGAGCATTATAACACAGCTAAGTGATCAATGAGGGGAGGAATAGGCTGCTAGAACTTCCATTGCACACTTCCTCAATCTCACTCACGATGTGCTGGCCCACGTTCACCGGTAAGCCATCCAGAATGGCAGCAATCAATGCCTTTTCAGGCATCACCTCCGTCTCATGTCTAGTTGGAAAAATCCTGGCACAAATAATGGATAGTCAAATCTTGTATTCCACAGTGAACTCGAGATAATCAACCCCTTTATGAATTCTTGCACAAGTCGGCTGCACCCCATCATGAAGCTTTTCCACAAACCAATCTATTCCTCGCTCTCTTCCCCTAGCTCTGTATATCTCATTATCCGCATTGGGAAGCTCATAATGTGCATTTATTACCTCAGGCCCAAAGTTGATCTGCTTTCCTCTGACAAAAGTGAATACATCCCCCTGGAAATTAGTCCTCACGACGTTGGCAGAAAATTCGCAAACTATTGTGTAGTTCGCCTTGATTGGTTTAGGGGAAAAGAATATCCATCCACTATCGGTCAGTTGCTGGAGAAACTCCGGCATCTTAGCCTCGAGTTTGTCTAGATGGATGCCCCTTTCTTTGACATGAGCCTGTCATAATTCCTTTCACACTCAGCTGCTGTGAATCTTGTCTCATCAAAGTACTCTTCTTCCACAGCTGGGGGAATAAATTCGTGCATAATTTTCACATTGTCAACATTTTCCAAGGCATTGTGTGCGCAAAGTACCTACAAAATTGAGACCAAATGTTAAACGCGTGAACATATGATTTATGCACTATATTATAATGTATCTGGGCCAAAGAAATGAGCCGCGATCGCAGCTATATTATACTATTTTTCTGCCAGCTGCTTAAGGCAGTGCGATCGCAGCAATTTAATTGCAATCGCACAAGGGAAAAATATGGGCTCGTACTGGCATCACTGTGCGATCACGAATAGTGCAATGCGATCGCATAGTGTATTTTTTTTACCTTGCAATTTCAGACACAATGCGATCGCGTACAGTGCAATGCGATCGCATAAGGTATGTTTTCGCCTAGTTATTTTCTTCTCTTGGGAATTTTCACATGCACACAAGGGGTACAGATTTTGCACACACGTTTTAAAGACATTTAAGCACAGATATAGCCCATATTTTGTTCAAAAATCACAAGGAATTCACTCAACCAACCTCACCCAGCAAGCATTCACACAATCAAATAAAAGATTCAAAACAAAAACTCTAAATTTCAAATCATAAAAAGTGGAGATGGAGAGGAAAGAAAAGTAAGTATTTATTCACACTAATATCAAACAAAAAATAAACTTGTTAAAGAAAGAATTGAGTGATGAAATACATACCGGAGAGATTGAACTTGATTAGTTGTGAGAAGTTGAAGAGAGAAAAACCTTTTGATGATTTTTTTTGAGGGCCAAGGTGAGGAAGTATGTTTTTGGGTAGAAGAATAGGCAAATAGGCGTTTCTGGGGTTAAAAGTCAGATGCACTTACCTGGAGCTGTGCGTTCGCAAGTGTACAGTGCGATCGCACTGTTTTAATTTTCTCAAAAATTTGCGACAACATCACTAACTATGCGATCGCATAGTGAACTGCGATCGCATAGTGCAACAGTGTGTTGCACTGCAATTTTTTTTGCACCAACAATGTTTTGTGGCAACCGGGTCACCCCGACCTACTCAAACCAACTCCAAATATTCTGAAACTTGGCAGATTGGTTAGAAAAAATATAATAAGCTATTGTAAAAAAGAAAATTCCAAAAATGACCAAAAAATTTTGAAAAATGATGGGTTGCCTCCCACCAAGAGCTGCATTTAATGTTGTGGCACGACACACGTCAACTTTACCACTTTTATGGCCACTTGGAAGATATGAATTGGGCACCTAGCTTGGAATCAAGATTGTGACCACGGGCGGTGGTAAATAGATGACCTAGCCAAGCCTTAATTACTTCATTTTGAACTTCTTGGCTCTCATGTGAGGCATGTCATTTTGCTTTCTTGGTTCCTCAAATTGTAAGATGTATGGTATGAATTTTTCCTCCTCGCAAAACTCCATTGATTCGTGTAGTTCAACTTCCGTATCACCACACAATTCCAATGTTGAAAAATGCTTGGAATGTGCCTTCAAACCTTTAACTTGCAAATTATTTCGGATTTTTGACATCCTCATTTTCCCCCGGAATAGAGTCAATTTCAACCAAATTTTCAATCACCCAGGTTGACTCTAATTCCATATTTTTCTCGGCATCACTAACACTCATGGAGTCGATTGGCGGATGTTCAAGGCTTGATTCCTCAAAGTAAGTCTCACTCTCACCCTCGGAATTGGTCTCTTCTTGGCTTCCATCCACACTCTCAACTTGAGAGGCATAATGAGCCTCCAACAATGCTTGCATTTGATCCTCCAAAGTGTGGATGTGCTCATCATTTGAGTCACATCATGTTTCAATTCCTCGAGTGCAAAGTTATTCTTTTCCTCATTTTCAAGAATGGCCTCCAACATGAGCATCATCCTCTCATTTTGAGCATTTGAGAGTTTTTCTTGGTTTTGTTCAAGTACCAAGGAAGAATTTTTAACCTCAACCTCTAAGGAAGGTTCTTGGTTATCACTCACCTCCAACGCTTTTTGAACCCTTGAAGCTTCAATCATAACATCCATTTGTGAGTGCAACCTTTCAAGTGCCAAATCATTTTGGAGACTAGTCTCCGAAAGTTCTTCCAAGGCATTTTGCTCATGCCTCCCTTCTTCAAGTAGACACTCCAACATGAGCTTGAACTCTCCATTTCTACCATGCTCACTTCCCTCCACTTCTTCACCCCTAATATTTCCATCACAAAAAGTAGAATCGTCATAGTGGGGGCTTGGGGAAAGGAAGGACAAATATGCACAATCATACCAATGACCATTTTGGCGACCACACCTATCACAAATACTCCACTTATGCGTTTGAGATTGTGATCACAATCCATCCCCGGGAGAAATTAAACAATTTTTCCATGAGTGTGGTTCTCCACAATAAGGACAAGGGCCATCAAAGTATGAACAACTACCATCCGACCAATTTTCGTTATATGATGCCATTTTTTTTATATGAAAAATTAAGAAAATAAACAAGAAAAATAATTACACAAATATTCATAAGTTTGAATCAAAGCACTTATGCTTACTTCTCAAATAACCTAAATTACGCTAATTGTTCCCCGACAACGACGCCAAAATTTGATACGGTCAAATTACACCTTAAAATAGTGTAAAGCGATCGATGTCAGATATAGTAACCCAACAAGGTTGGGATAGAATCCCGCAGAGAACAATATGGAGGAAATTAGGAATGTAAGAGAATTATCACTTATCTCGCAATGCCAAACAAATAGATTTTGGTTTCGAAACCCTTTATAACTACATGCGAAAATGTAAACTAACCTAGAAAGCGAGTAAAATGATCAATGGAAACAAGAATGAATGCATCGGGTATTACACTCAAGTTATGATCCAATGTATTTCACGATTTTACAAACATGAGCGAGTTTATGTTAATTAGCCACGGATAATAATTCTAAATTAGCTTTTTCCAAATACTAATAAGAATTCCTAGTTGAATTATTCCTAACCCAATCAAGAGATTAAGCACACCCAGATATGGCTACAAGTAGTTCAATCCTATCCCTAGGTAGAATCTATAAAAGGAGGGTTAAAGCCTCAAGTTCTTGTTAATTAATCTTTCCCAACCCCAAATTATCTTTTCCAATATTAATTCGGAGTTAATGGGCCAGTCCTAGGGTTAGCTAATCCCTTTGGAAACATTAAAGAACAAGAATAATTAAATTAACAATAACTCACTTCATAAATATAATAAAATCATTCAATACATAAGCACAACAAGGTATTTAATCCACACTTTAAATATGAATATTCCCATAAACAAGAATTAGTGTTGGAAATAAATATTACACACTTAAATATTCAATACAAATCAAGGAAATGAAGAAACAAACATAAACGGGTAAGAAATCCTTAATCACAAGGTTGAAATCTTCAAATCCCAAGTGTGTGTGCAAACCCTAGTTTCCCCAAATGTTTTCTCTCTTCTTCTCTACTCAAAAGTATATTTAAAATACCAAAGATATGCCAAAAGATGCAGAAAATATCTGCTAGGACGAGTATATTCTGGGATAAAACGTGAATTTACAAAACTGGACAGCACTTGTCCAGAAAATACACTGTGCGTTCGCACAGGTTCACCCGCGATCGCACCGAGTTAACTTCCTAAAGGTATGTGATCACATAACATATTGTGCGTTCGCACAGTGTCTTTCACCACACGGTTGACCAGCCTCCTTTCCCTGTGCATTTGCATCCAGAATCCTGCGGTCACACTGTAATACTTCATGCACCCGCGATCGCACTTAATGCTTCGCGATCGCACAGTGTAAAAACTGGGCAGACTTCATTTCTCTATTTCGCTCCTTTTTGACTTGTTTTCACATTATTTTTCCACAATAAATTCTAAATCACTTGACACCTGAAATATACCAATAAAGATCAATAAACGCCTTAGTTTCTCAACAAGATTACACAAAAGATTAAGTATTCAGAGGAAATAAGTTGGTAAAATACCAACTTATCAAACGACATCGCCGAACATAAAAAGCCTCAAATGGTGCCATCTTAATGTTGGACTGATAACTATTATTGTAAGCAAACTCGGCCAAGGGCAAGAACTGGTCCCACTGACCTCCGAAGTCAATCACACATGCCCTGAGCATGTCCTCAAATATCTGAACTGTATGCTCCGACTGACCATTAGTCTGAGGGTGAAATGCTGTGCTGAGGTCTATCTAGGTACCCATCTCACTATGCAATGCTCTCCAGAAGTGCAAGGTGAACTGAGGACCTCGATCTAATATAATGGACACCGGCACACCGTGCAACTGGACTATCTCCCGAATGTAGATCTATGCCAACCTCTCAGAAGTATATGTAGTAGCCACTGGAATGAAATGCGCCGATTTGGTCAATCTATTCACAATGACCCAAACCATGTCAACCTTCCGCAATGTCCGAGGCAACCCAACCACGAAGTCCATAGTGATGCGTTCCCACTTCCACTCTGGAATGGGCATCTGCTGAAGTAGGCCACCTGGCCTATGGTGCTCGTACTTAACCTGCTGGCAATTAAGGAACCTAGCCACATACTCCAAAATGTCCTTCTTCATCCGCCTCCACCAGAAATGTTGCTTCAAATCACGATACATCTTCGTAGCACCAGGATGGATAGAATACCGAGAACTGTTTGCCTCCTCTAGAATCCTCCCTCTCAGGCCTCTGGTGCTCGTACTTGATGGTGACCTTGTTCAACTGGAGGTAATCAATACACATCCGCATGGACCCATCCTTTTTCTTCACGAATAGAACTGGAGCACCCCACGGCGATACACTCGGTCTGATGAACCCCTTAGCCAACAACTCCCCAAGCTGCTCCTTCAACTCTTTCGGATCCATACGGTATGGATGAATAGATATGGGTTGGGTGTCTAGAGCAAAAGCAATGCAGAAATTAATATCACGATCCGGAGGCATGCCCGGAAAGTCCGAAGGAAGTACATAAGTAAACTCTCGAACAACTAGCACTGAATCAATCGTCGGAGACTCGGCGGTGGCGTCCCGCACATAAGCGAGGTAGGCCAGACAACCCTTCTCGACCATATGTCGAGCCTTCAGGAATGAAATAACCCGACTGGCTGGACTAACTAAGGAACCTCTCCACTCCAGCCTAGGCGACTCTGGCATGGCTAAAGTAACTGTCTTGGAATGGCAATCTTGCATGGAATGATAAGGAGATAGCCAATCCATGCCTAAAATAATCTGTAAATCAACCATGTCGAGCAATAAGAGATCCGCTCAAGTCTCGAATCCGCAGAATGTAACCATACAGGACTCGTAAACCCGGTCTACCACCACAGAATCGCCCATAAGAGTCAACACACATATCGGAGAACCCAAGGACTCACAAGGGACATACAGAAAATGAGCAAATAAGACCGAAACATAGGAATAAGTGGATCCTAGATCAAATAACACCGATGCCTCTCTACCACATACTGTAATAATACATGTGTTCACGACGTCTGAGGTCACTGCATCTGATCTGGCCGGAATAGCGTATAATCTAGCTGGAGCACCGGAATATTGAGCCCCACCAGAATGAACAGGAGATGACTGACCTCCCACTAACTAGCCTCCACCTCTAGGACAACCCCTGCCGACGTGTCCCCCACATCTAGGTGGCTTGACGGCTGGTGCTGGACCCATATGCTGATAATCCTACTGCACCGCTTTGCCAAGAAGCCTGGGACAATGCCTATTCATATTAACTGGATCCCCACACTCATAACAACCTCCGGGTATCGTAGCCTGCTGCCCCGAAGAGGAACCCTGAATGGTCGGAGAGCGATGTGTACTCTCTGGCACAACACTGAAGTAGGGACTGGGGAATCTCAGATAACTGGAATAACCACTGGGTGAACTTTGAATGGATGGAGAGCGGTAGGAACGCTCTTGCATGGCTCTAAAATGAGCCCTCGCTGGAACACCTTGGGGAGTTGGTGGGGGTGCTGAATATGGAGGCCTGTTGGGCTAACCTCTGCCCCTAACTGGGGCACTTTTGAAATAAACGGAGAATCTGGCTCTCTTGTCCCACTGACCCTGCTCTCTGCCTCTCGATTGATAACCCTCAATCCGACGAGCTATCTCGACCACCAGCTGATAGGGTGTCCCCATCTCCACTTATCGGGCCATGTTGGCCCTAATACCGGAGTGTAGCCCTTCTACAAATCTCCGCACTCTCTCAACATCAGTAGGCAATATCATAAGTGCGTGGCGAGACAACTCTAAGAATCTAGCCTCATAATTTTTCACTAACATATGTCCCTCCTCCAACTGCTCAAACTGATATCGCAACTCTTCCCTCTCAAAGGGTGGGATATACCTGTCTAGAAACATCTGAGTGAACTGCTCCCATGTGATGGTAGGAGAATCTGCTGGCCTGCTGAGAATATAGGACTGCCACCATCTGCGAGCTCTGCCCTCTAGCTGGAAGGTAGTGAAGTCCACTCCTTGGGACTCTAATATCCTCATATTGTGCAGCTTATCCCTGCACCTGTCAACAAAATCCTAGGCATCCTCGCCTCGCTCACCCCCGAAGACTGGAGGGTGTAATTGCGTCCATCTATCCAATAACTTTTATGGATCACCGTCCGCAGTTGGCCTGGGCTCAGGTACTGCTTCTACAAGCTGGACCCCACCCATGGGTAGTGTACCCCGGGTATGATGTAATGCTGCTGCCTGGCCTGCACCCAGGGCGCTAGGAGTCTGGGCCCCCCTCCTGCCTGGGATGTGGCAGGATCTGCTGGAAATAAACCAGCCTGGGATATGGTGTCCATAAACCGCATCATACAACCCATTATTTCCTGGAAGCCTGGCGCCGTCATAAAGTTCCCTGGAGCAGGACCTGTTGGGGGCACCTCACTCTGCTCCTCTGTAGTAGGATCCTCCGGTGGTGGTACAACTGGAATGGCTCGGGGATGCCCTTGTCCCCTACCTCGGGCCGGTGCCCTCTCCCGGCCTCTGGCTCGGCCTCGAACAACAGGGGTAGCGGCCCTCCCGGGTCTGGAACATCGGATGCACGCGTCCTCACCATCTGTGAGAGAATAGAAGAATGAGATTTAGTAAACCATTGACTGCACGATAGAATAAAAAAAATAAGGAGAGGTTTTCCTAACACCCTATAGCCTCCCGAAGATAAGTGCAGACGTCTCCATACCAATCCACAAGACTCTACTAGGTTTGCCCGTGATTTGTAAGACCTACGTGAACCTCGTGCTCTGATACCATGTTGTCCAACCCAAAATACTAACTCAGGTCGTGATGGCGCCCAACACCGGGGTTAGGCAAGCCCACACTCAAATTACTAAGTATTTTTCCCATACTTGATTAAACATCCCAACACGTGCCAAGTTTTAAAGTTCAAACATTAATTGAACAAAATAGTTACCCATTTAACTAAAAGCAGTCGTAAACAGGAGTGAATATATATATATATATATATATATATATATACAGACCTGCAAACCAAAATAACCACCACGTGTGTGCCAGGAACTAGTGTCACAAGTCCTACGGGCATACTAACAAAATATACAAAAGATATAATATACAGTCCCACTGTCTGAAAGGATTAGACGGGAAATAAGCAAAATAAAACTCCATGGTGCTGCCGAGAATCGTCAGGAGAAGCAGCTCACCATGAAGTCAGGTCCAACTATGATCAGAATCGAACTCCGGTCTGATAACCAGATGCACCAGCCTCAAAACCTGTACAATTAAGTACAGAAGCGTAGCATGAGTACATAAACAAATATGTACCCAGTGAGTATCCCGCCTAACCTCGAAGAAGTAGTGACGATAGGTCAACTTGACACTCACTAAGGTCCAACATAATGATTAGCAAGATATAATATCAGTAACAGTCTTACAATGATGATAAAAATAGTAACATTAATTCGAAAAAATACTGGAAGTAAATATACCATTTCTACTTCATTATTCTTTTCTTTCCTTTAAAAAAAAATATCTGACAACTCAAAATCCATAAAAGAATCCTTAACAATTTAACATGCACATACAGGATAAGGAAAACCGGTCTGAACCATCATAATGATCATTTCTGTGCACTGCCGAGGGTCGAACGACCCGAACCATAATATATATCGTTCATTCTCGTCGTGGCGTACGGCCCGCTCCAATGAGAGTGGGGGAAATAACACTCCGCTCGCGGAATGTAAATTGCGAAGCGGTCACATTCACACACAATCCACACATTTACTATTTATAATTACTTTTCGTGAACAATTACTTAAAATTACTTAAATTCCATGATTTCAGGGAAACAAGCCGCATGTAACATTAATTCACTACGCATATAATTCATTTCAAGGAAAAACATAAGGCATGGTGTAGGCCTAACTACTTGGACATAACAATAATAGTCACTACATACAGACTCTCATCACTTTGCGCATACATAGCCCCCACAACATTAGCACATAGTCATTTAAAGCACCTAGGAGAACAGTTCCCTCTTACAAGGTTAGAAAGGAGACTAACCTCGTGTCGAACCTACTTTCCAGGTCAAGAACGCGCCCGAAACTCCAAACTCGACACACACGGACTCGAAACTAGCCAAATATTATACAACTATATCAATTTATACTCAAAGCATGACATTCTTATACTACTTAGCCAAATTCATCATTCTTGAAGAAATCCCAAAATCCGACCCCAGGCCCGCATGCTCGGATTCCAAAAATTCTCGAAGGAAACACTCACCCATAGTCTAAGGATCATTAATACATGATTTCACTTGATTTCATAGCTAATTGATGGGTAATTTTCTACATTTCCAAAATCCCTAGGTTACTACCCCAAATCCTTAATTTTTCACTAATTAGGTAGTTAATTTAGCTTGTAATCCATGCATGAAACTAATATTAGGGTAGAATTTACTTACCTTCAATAACTAGGTCGTTTGCCCCTCTTGAATGCTGAAAATCGCCTCGAAGAAGAAGAAGAAGATGAGGGAAATGAACTAAATCCCCCTATAAAAATGCACTGCCCAGTGGTCTACTTTATGCGATCGCAGCCTGGGCAGTGTGATCGCATAGCTTTAAATGACCAGGCCCTCATGGGCCTTCTGTGCGAACGCGGAGAGAGACTTGTGAACGCACGGGGTAAGGAGTAGCTGGGATGGACCAAGGCTTGGCTCTTGTGAGAACGCGGGTGGGGTGTGCGATCGAACTGGGTCAGGAGTCCAACCCATCGTGATCGTGGTGCCTTTTGTGCGAATGCACAGGGCATTCACCACCCCTGCCCAGTTCCTTCTATGCGATCGCATCAGTGCACCTGCGATCGCACTGAAGAAAACCAGTCAGTGAAAAATATTATTTTTGAATTTAACTCAGAGGGGTCCGAAACTCACCCGAGCCCCTCGAGACTCCGTTCAAAGGCACTGGAAGGTCTGTATTCATGATACGGACTAGCTCAAATTTTTGGAACATGAAAAACAACAACGAAACTAAGAATTCGACCCCAAAACCAAATTGAATCAAACTTTGAACTTAAAGTTCTAGAATTCGCTTTCAATGCGCCGAACCGACCTATACTACTCGGAATGACACCAAATTTTTCAAGAAAGTCATAAATGACATAATAGAACTATTCCCGATCCCAAAATTTTGTGCGGACCTCGATACCACAAAAACACGTTCCCAACCAAATTTCAAACTTAAGGAAACTCTAATTTCGATATTGGGCGCCGAAATGCCCGCGGGTCATCCAAAACCTATTTCGAACATACGCCCAAGTTCATAATCCTCATACGAAGCTACCGGAATCGTCGAAACTTGATTCCGAGGTTGTTTAGTCAAAATGTTGACCGAAGTCAAACTTTGGCCTTAAAGTCCAACCTTAAGGAACAAAGTGTTCCAATATTGCTCTAAACATTTCTGAATCGCGAACCACCCACCCCCGCAAGTCATAAATCACAATAAGTCGCTATGGAAAGTTTCATTTAGAGGAACGGGGTCCGATAACGCAAAACGACCGGTTGGGTCGTTACAGTTTCATGCCCGCAGGTGTAGGTAGACAAGCCGACGATTCCCCTTCTTAGAATTCTTGATCAGCGAGAGTTGGCATGCTCCACTTGATCCGGAGCTGCTTTTGATTTTGGTACGATATGCTTGTACACATATATAGGTATGATGTGGCTCAGTCTCGTCCTTGTACAATTGTATTTTCCGTTAGAGGTGTGTAGACAGTTATGTATAGTTGGATAGTATGTGGCCTTGTCGGCTTAAATTTTGGGTATATAGTTGTCTATAGAAGCCTTGTCGGCTCGCCCTACATATTATGTACGTATATGTACATATGTCTTTTGGGCGGATTCCCTCATGTATGTTATTCTCGTAATTCAGCACATGTTATTCATGTTTATATCTTATACATATGCTCAGGGGTGTTCGACAAGTAGTAGGGGTGGGCATCGGTCGGTTCGGTATATCAGTTATCGGTTTATAAATATGCTAAACTCATAAACGAATCGATAAGTCATCGGTTATCGGGTATTAGTTAGTCGATAATCGGTCCTTATTGGTTCAGTTATGGGTTTACCCGATAACAATAAAAGATATCTAAAATTTCATTTTTTTAATAGAAATTGTGATCATATGTTCAGAGAATGGAACTGAATTTTTTTCTTAAAAAAGAGGGATTAAATGTCATTCTTAGAAAAGAAACTTTCTTTGCATTTGAAAATATCAATGAATAATCTCAAATTTCAATGTTATAAGTTAGTAGGAGTAAGGAATAAGACATTCAACAAGCTAATCTTACTAACTATCTAGGCAGACATAATTCACAGGAAAATAATAAAATCCTAACTGCAACAAAAGAAACAAATAAGAAAACTAAAATTTGAACAATTAATTCTTTAAAGTTTAAAACTATAAATCTTAACTGATGAATTAAGATGAGAAATTCAGAAAAGTTTAAAACTTACTCTAAAGATTAAGGTATGAAGATGAAGAGTAATTGTCGAGAGGATTGAGATAATGGAGTCATAAGGTGGCTTTATATATTTAGTAGGTAAAATTATAATTATGTTAAATCTTATTGGGCTATCGGTTAAACCGTTAATACATTGGGCAAATTGAGACTCGAACCAATAACCCAATAGTTAAATAACATTAAACCGTTATTGAACTATTTACCCAATAATCCGATATCGATAACCCAATAGCTTTTTATCGGTTTGGACTATCGATTTATACCCGATACGTGCCCAGCCCTAATAGGTAGGACTCGAGCAACCTTTGCGGCCCATCAATTTGGGTCGTGACAAATTGCCTTACATACTTGGTACATTATTTTTTACTGACGTCCCTTTTTCTGGGGACGCTGCATTTCATGCATGCAGATTCAGACAAACAGATGGGTAGACCTCCTTAGTAGGTGTTGCTCGAGTTCAGCTTGATCGGTAAGCTCCAAGTCCTTCGAAGTTGTCGGGTCTGGAGTTTTGTGTACATCTAATGAATATATGAATATATACGTTATGAGTAGTTCGGGGCCATATTCCGATCATAGTACATCCATCAGTAGAGGCGTGTAGACATATCATGTTAGTTAGTGAAGTATGTTGGGCTTCTAGGCCTTGTATGTATATTTGATTAGTTTGTCAGCTGTTATAATTATGACGGCCTTGTCGGCCCAGCCTTATATCGATGTTTAGTCAGTGTGAGTTTCTGTCCAGTTTAATATTTTTCTTCGCAAATTGTCTTGCCATGTGGCCCATGGCCAAAGTATGACATTATATGTTCTGAGTCCCTTAGTAGTGAGTTGGTGCAGAAGGATAGGTGAGACACTGGGTTCCAGTCTCGCCCCCAGGTTCGAGGCGTCACAAAAGTGGTATCGGAGCATTTCTGTCTGAGGGAGTCTACAAGCCGTGTCTAGTAGAGTCTTGTTTATGGGTGTTTTGTGCACAACACTTATAAGCAGGAGGCTAAAGGACATTTAGTACTGTTACTCTTTCTTCTTACTCTAGATCGTATGGTAGATCTCACTTGTAAGAATTCTGACTCCTAAACTCTATGTTCTTCATAAAAAAACGATACCTACATCCAGAAAAATAGTTGGTAAGAGATTGAATGTGGCTATGTAAGAGTTGAGTCAGAGGAACTCGATTTTTTATGATGCTTATGATGAGTAAATGTAAGGTCTTAAGTTGATCATGTGCGTAGTAAGACATGGAAGCCTTTTGATAAGGAGCCTTAAGGTAGGAATATCTATCCACCCCTATGGTGAAAGGCAATGAGATTCAAAATATAGATAGAAGTTTCAACAAGTAAAAGAAGCAAGATGAAAAAGGGTACGAGGCAACCATTTAATGAAGATTATCATTACTTACAATTTAGGTAGAGGAATATAAGTCTTTTGAGTTACCTTCAACATAATATAGTTATGTACAATTGGCCACACCGATCTTAGTTATTCCTTATGGGAGCTAGAAAATATGGTTTAAGAGAAGGACGGAATATCAGGATCCGGCTGGGGTTAGATTAACCCAAAATGGTGAATGGATTGTTTGCATTAGTTGACATTTTCGAAGTATATTACAAATGTGCTAATAGATCTCCTTATGAGACACCATATGGTGAACTCTAAAATAGTACAACTAGATATGAGTACTACAATGATAGGCAATGAAAGCCTTGAAGGGATGAATATTACCTTAGTGTGGCTCCCGTCCCTAGTAGAGCGAGAACGTTGAGCAACTCGAAGAGCCATTGAATGGAGCAAAGGGGAGCAAAAAGCAAAAGAATGTCTTGTTGAAGTTTTCAGAATAAAGTGATAGACATAAATGCTAGCGAGAAATAAGAAGAGAGTCAATGGAGAATTATGAGTAAAATGTGATATATGGATGACAACGGTAGATCAAAAAAATGACAGTATTACAGAGTCTATATTCAAGTGAAGGAAAAGACGAGAAGTGACATGCCTTGAGACAACAAAAGAATATAGGCCATAAAGTCATATTCTCATTTTGAAAAATAAGTTCATGACTTTAACGTGATTACCAAAAGGAAAAACTAGACCGTAGAATAATAGAAATCGGTATGGGCTGGTGAACAAGATAAACTAAACTCGAATTAGGGACTGAGTGATTTGATAATGGTCGACATCATGAGAATTTCAGATTTCATTCTGGTGATAATAGAATGGATGACAGAAGAATAACCTTTAAAGATCACTCAGGTAGACGCTTCTCTAAAGCAAGCAATGTGATCAAAGTTAAGCTTAAGGGACTATATGTTCCAGATATACTAAGTGTCACCCTCGTAAGTAAGGAATTTCGTTATCCTTGGTGCAGAAGGATTACCGCAAGGCGAGTAAGGGTAATCGATGTTGTGAAAATACGCCAAAGATGAAGAGGTAAAATATCTATAGGTGGATCGTTGTATCTCTAAATCTTAGTACTCCCTTAAAAAGGGAGAATACATAGTGATGTGGCATTAAGTCATAATTAAGTGGTTCTAGTAACTAGGGAATGGTAAATAAAGAATGCGATAAAAATGAGATTGCACTTATCCGAATCCTACAAGTATGCTACGATTCCAGAACATTATGCAAGCACGACGTCAAGGAAAGGAAGTAAGGGTTCCTGTCCGGGCTGCTATTGATAAATAAAGAGCTAGTGCGAGAGGTAAGTTAAGACAAAGGAAATGACGTAAGAAAGATTACGCGGGAAATTGATATACGAATGGGCCAACGAGTAGTTAGTAGAAGAGCCTAGTTATGGCTAGACAAGAGGATTCAGACAAATCAACAGATCGTGCAAGATGAACATAATAAACCCCATCATGGGGAATTCAGTCTCGCAATTATGATATTGTAATCCTTGAGAAATATACAGATAGGAGTTGGGTTAGTTAAAGATACTGTATCAGTATTATGGAAATAAAAGAGAGTCCCACTGGGAAGACAGTCAAATATCAAATTTAGAAGCAACCCTACAAGAACAAGGGCGTGAAGGTAAGTAACTACGGCTAATTATAGGCGAGGAAGGACATCAAAAAAAATTATGTCGAGTATACGATGTAATAAGCTCGTTGCTTTACAAAAGTCAGAGGGTCCTTCCTATGTACTACAATAAAAGACTAGCTGAGGAAGTAAGGAAGAATGATTTAACCTAAGCACAGTGACCTAAAGAGGAAATGGTCGTGTAACAACAGTTTCAAAACAACATTGTATGCACTCCATAAGAAAGTGGAACCTATCATGGCTAATGAGCGGTAAGTGAAAGGAAAAGAAATAGTCGAGATCATACGAGTTGCACAAAAAAAAAGTTCCGGGCATGAGTGAGAACTAAGATAAGCCAAGTATTCATGCAATAAGTGGCGGAACGACCAGGAAAAGTAACTGCTATTTAAAGAAAGCTGAGAAGGAACGAAAGGAATTATTCGATCAATGATCCATAGTTAGTTACGTTAAGAACGCACTTAAGATTTTGGGGTACTATGCAACATATATGTTGACAATCATATAGCCGTAAAAGAATCTAGTATAAGTTAAAAGAAATAATTGAGCCGAGGCCATAGACAAAGGATTGAATTGTTAGAAGATTGTATCATGAATATTCCATAGCGTCGATGAAGGGCCAAAGTAATAGCTAATACCATAAGCCGAAAATCGGAATATAGCTTAAGCCTACATAAAGGTTGATCAGAAAGAAGAAGAAAATAAAGAGTTACATCAACGAAGTAAATCAGGAATCTGATTATTGGACCCAGGAAAATTATATGAATCATGATTGAGAACATAGCAGAATCACCCTTAATATCAGAGGTGCAAGAGAGATAGTACAACAACCATATTCTATAACGACTCTACGATAAAGCCAACTAGAAAACTACCAGCCTCATAAGAAGTCAATATGAAGATCCCACCGGATTGTATATGCATCATAGGTGCAAGTATTATAATAGAGCTTCAAATTGTGGATATGCATTATACGTATGTGGAAGGGAGGTTATGAAAGAGATAGAAGAATGTGAGGTGATATTTTAAAGCAAGTAAGGTAAAGGTGAACAACGTACGAGATACTTAGGTGGAGAAGGATGTGAATGGTCCATACTTCAGATAACAGGCTAGAAGCGCCGGGATTCAGTATCCAGGAATGATAGGGGCATCGTCAGTGGCATATCTTCCAGCATATGGTTTCTAGATACCAAGAGATCTAGCTAAGAGAGTAAAATAGAATTATAGACGATGTGATGTCTCACTTAATGTTCTAGAATAATACAAGGAAATCTATGGTGCAATAAAGTTGAAGGAAGGTTGCGAGTAATATAAATAGATATGTGTAGGTCGCAAGCTAAAGTATGGTAAAGCGACAAGGGTTTAGGAAGACAGGAGTAAGGATAAGAAAATGCAAGTGAGAAGGTCGGGATTAAGCCCATGAGAACAAGAGAGCTAATGATTTCTCTAATTTATAGAAAGCTCAATATAGCCTGAATGAACTCAAAGGAGTCTAAGACTAGTAGCATTTAGAATAGATGGAATGCTGCCCTAATAATAGAATGAGGGTGTAATTGTGATAGATGTAGGATGATGTTTGGGCCTTCGATTGAGTAATGATTTCGTGAATTGTACAGGATTAAAATACCTACGTAAGGTAAACTACATTGGGATGTTATGAAAAATGGTTATATAAGTATAGTATCGTATCACCCCCAAGTGGATCAGGAAAATCACTTCAAATGTTCCACGATGTAATATGAGCCCTAGCGGCAGTGTTACATAAGAAGTTTCAAGTTATCAGTGGTAGATTGTAGATCAACATTGAGGTGAATCAAAAATAGATAGATAAAATTTTCAAAGTGGATGAGATTAGGCCATCAGTCTTAAGATGGACAGTAATGAAGAAGCATTGAAGGACTTAGATTTACACATACATTGTAACGACCCGACCGGTCGTTTTGAGCTCTAGCGTGTCGTTCAGCGGTTTGAAGTCGTGACCAGCTCCATTTCAGGTGTTATGACTTATAGGTGTGGTCGGAATTGAATTTCGCGAAGTTTAGAGTTGGTTTGGAAAGAAAAATTCTCATTTCAGAAGCCTTAAGTTGGAGTAATGGACTATGATTGGAATTTTGAGTAAACGACCTCCGAATTAGGATTTGAAGGTTCCTGCGGGTTCGTATGATGATTTCGGACTTGGGCGTATGTCCAGATCGGGTTTTTTGGATAACCTGGGAACGTTTCAGCGTATATTATGGAAGATAGCATTTTAGAAGAATTTCATAAATTTGGGTTGTAAGGCATTTCAGTGTTATTGATGTCCGTTTAGGATTCCGAGCTTGGGAATAGCTCCGTATGGTAATTCTGGAGTTAGGAGCGCGATCGAAAGTGGATTTGGATGGCCGTAGGTCATTTTGAAGTTATTTGGCTAAAGATAGGAATTCGAAGGTTTTTGAGAAATCCGGCCGGAGGTGGAAATTTTGATATCGGGGACGGAATGCAGTCCCAGAAGTTGGAACAGATCCGTAATGTCATTTATGACTTGCTTGCAAAATTTGGTGTCCGAGTAGTACAGGTCGGTTCGGCGCATTGGAAGCGAATTCTAGAACTTTAAGTTCAAAGTTTGATTCAATTTGGTTTTGGGGTCAGATTCTTAGCTTCGTTGTTTTTTTTCACGGTCCGAAAATTTGAGCGAGTCCATATCATGAATACAGACTTTCCAATGCCTTTGGATGGGGTCTCGAGGGGCTCGGGTGAGTTTCGGACCCCTCAGAGCTAATTTCAAAACACCAAAAAATTCCAGGTCTGGTTTCCTTCTCCGTGTTTGTGGAGTGGTGACCGCGTTCGCGAGGAAGGAACTGGGCAGGGGTGGTGAATGCCCTGTGTGTTCGCACTAAAGGCACTGCGATCGTGATGGTTTGGGCTTCTGACCCAGTGCATTCACACACATCCCCCGCATTCGCATAGATTCCGTCCATCGGGCAAGCCCAGCTCCCCCTTACCCTGTGCATTCGCAGGGCCCCCTTTCGCATAGAAGGCCCATGTGGGCCTGGTCACTTAAGATATCACGAACGCACTGCCCAAGCTGTTTTCGCATAGAGGAAACCACTAGGCAGTGTGTTTTTATAGCGGGATTAGTTCATTTTCCTCACCTTCTTCTTCTTCCTTGGGGTAATTTTGAGCATGCAAGAGGGGCAAATAACCTAATTATTTAAGGTAACTAATTCCTACCATAAACTTAGTGTAATACTTGGATTCCTAGATAGATTAACTCAATAATTAGTGGAAATTCATGGGTTAGAGTAAAAACCTAGGTTTTATATAATTTTGGAGAATTACCAAGGAATTTTCCATGTTATCACACAAAAACTATATATTAATGATCCTTAGGCTATGGGTAATTGATTCCTTCAAAAAATTTCGGAATCCGAGCATGTGGGCCTGGGGGTGCATTTTAGGATTTTTCAAAGTAAGGTGAAATGACTAAGTAAATAGGAGAACTTCATGCTTTTGAGTATAATTTGATATATTTACGTAACGTTTGATTAGTTTCTAGTCCTTGGGAGACGAATTTGGAGTTTTGGGCGTTCTTGGTCCGGGAAGTAGATTCGACACCAATTAAGTCTCCTTTCTAACTTTGTGAGGGGGAGTTGTCCCCATAGGTGAATTAAATGAATACATGCTATTATTTGCGGGGGATACGTATGCACGAGGTGATGAAAGTCCGTGCATAGCTACTATTTTTCCATGTCCGGGTAGTCTAGGACCCACTAGCATGCTTTACTTGTTGTACGTGTGACCTTGTCAGTAAAATATCAGGTGATGCTTTTAATTAGTATCTAAGTCTCTGAGAAGGATAGAGTTTACTTTTCTTAATATCCTAGAAGGAGAATTGATCCTTCCTTGGATAATTGTGTTTCCGATAAATCTATCGAGTTTGGAACCTTGTCGAAATTGGAAAGTAAATCTCCAGAAAGGTTTTAAATACTATTCTCATGTTTAATAAAAGGAGAATTGTATCACTTCATTGAACAACTAATTATCCTGATAAAAATGGGGTTTATTGGTGTGAATATGTGTAACTTTGGGTGCCTAAGTCGCATGTATGATTCGCGAGCAGGATGACCCTACATTTATGTATATTCAAATGAGCACCTGAGTCGCAAGTATGATTCGCGAGCATGTTATCTTATTATTATTATGATAATCGCTTCGCATGATCGATTCGCGAGCGGGGCAGATAGATGGATCTATGGTTCGTGCCGTTCGACCCTCGGCAGTGCACATTTTATTATTGTTGGTCTGCGCCGTTCAACCCTCGACATTGCTTGTGCATGATATTTGGTGTGTATTTGCTGTGATTTTGCCTGATTACTGGCCTGAAATTTTAAGTTGTCAACTAAAATGACAGAGATTTAAAGTTATTAATGATTTTTGGAAGAAGTTGTTCCTTCCGGTTGATTAATCGTTATATGATTAAATCACCCATGTTGATTAGTTGTTATTAATATGACGAAGATTTAAAGTGTTAAATGTGGAAGGAGTTGATATTATTTATTCATGATTTTAATAAATTGCCTATGATAATCATGCTTAGTGTCACACTCGAATATACTGAATTGACCTCTAGCAAGTGTCTAATTAGACGTCTCCTCACTACTTCTCTGAGGTTAGGCGGGTGACTTACTGAGTACACATTGTTTTCGTACTCATGCTACACTTGCTGTGCATTTTTATTGCACAGGTACTTTCATAGCGAGGTGGCATATTTGGAGACCTAGACGAGGTGCATCATCCAGAGGCGATCCGCAGCTAACAGAGTCTCCCTCATACTATATTACATTATTTTAATTTCCTTTTCTACTTGTATTTCAGACAAGCTTTGTAGAAATTGTAAAATTCTGAGATATTGCTCATGTACTTGTGACACTAGGTTCTGGGATGTGTTGGGATATACTTACTAAAATAGGACTATTTAAGCCATTGTATTTACTTAACGGATTTTTTTTAGTTGTTACGTAATAAGTTAGAAATAATGATTTCAAAAATGCTAAAATGGGAAATTTAACTTAATTATTTAAATGATTGGCTTTCCTGACAATGGTGTCCGACGCCATCACGACCTTATTGATTTTGGGTCGTGACAACATGGTATCAGAGCACTAGGTTCCCGTAGGTCTCACAAGTCATGAGCATGTGTAGTAGAGTCTTGCGAATCGGTACATAGATTTCTTAACTTATCTTCGAGAGGCTATAGGGCTGTTAGGAGTACTTCCCTTCTTGATTTCTCATTGTGCGGCTTGATTCCTTTAAGTCTTATGACTATGTTTATTCCTACTCAATATTACGCACCGCGAAGTGCTTGCAATGAATCGGGAATTTGAGGCACTGATATGGTGCTACAGATATGGTGCGAGATGTTTCCCATGTGTAGTCGGTTGGGGCTGTTGTTGTTGCCCTGCAAAAGAATACTATGTTGTTTCAGCTCGGTTGCTGTTTTTTTGAGAACATTGAGGCAATTGACCTATAGATGGCCAGGTTTTGGACATACTTGGTATTTCAAGTAGGATGGAGTACTGATGATGTATATATAGTGTAGTACGGCGTCGTTGGAAGGTGTCATTTTGTGAATTACATATGTGGGTTATCTCCAGTGATACGTTAGCGGTTGCATGGTTGGCAAGTTTCCGAGAGGGGTTCTTGTGGCTATTCGGTAGGAGGCAGAATGTGTGAATGATGCTAGAGAATTTGAGTATTTAGGGAGTACTAGAAAGAGAATTTAGAGGGATTGGGCGGATTGGTTGAGTAAGATCATGTTAACAAAGGAGAAAAAATCTCGACAGGGTGTAGAGTGGTGCAAGAAGTAGCTTCGGGCTAAGTGGGGGAGTCCCACCATCTACATTTGGGTGGTAGGATTGTCTTCTCAGGGGGTTGCGGATTGCCGGTGTGAAGACAAGTTATCAAATCTAAGGGAAAGGAGTAAAATGGTGATTGTGTGTGGGATTTGATGAATGTGTGCAAAAGTTGGCCCTGTCAGACCGGGGTTAGGCTTTGGAAGATTCAGAATTTATGCTTAAGGCATAGGCGAGTTGTATGGATAGTGACTTAGTCACGTGTTTCATTGAAAGGGGTGTTCATGTGCTAGAAGAGCCTTGGGTTAATTGTATTCGAGACCAGTCAAAGTGGGTGACTCTCAATAGCATTCTTGGTGAATTCAAAAGTTAATAATACGGTGTTTAAGGGTTTCAAGCAGTAGTATGATCGAGAATCGAGATTTTGCAGAGTAATTTCTGAGAAAAGGGAAGATGGGTGGAATGTTCTATGATATGTTTCAGCGTGCAAGATAGTATTGGAGGAGTGAGAGAAATAAGCTCCAGATTGTACAAAGATTTTCAAGAGGGTATGAGACGGGTTGCGAGATTTAGGCAGCATAGTCTCGTGAATCAATGTCACTCGGGATGAGTAAGGGTTGAGTTTGCTATGAGTTGAAGGAAGTTGCTATCATTCCTGAGGCAATTGAATATGATTAAAAGAAGATAGATTGATTAGCCATGGTTGAAATATCACATTTCCGGCAGTGATTTGTTCTTTCGATGTGATTAAGTTATGCATGTGGTTTGTGCCGATGTGTGCGGGGCTTGTCGGCCGTCGTAATGGGTTTCATGTGGGAGCATTTGAGTGCTATGGCATTTCAGGTTTAGGCGGATCCCAGAAGGATTATGGTGGTATAGACTACTACTTAAGGATTTGCATGTTGGATGATTGTGAGAATTTACTCGTGTGTTGAGATGGTAATATTGAATTGAGTTAAGTAAAAGGTCTCTATATGATGAAGTGTTCACCCTATTGGTGGTTCAGAAGTTATGATGGAGTTCTTGCGCTACCCCATATTAGCATGTTAGGTGCGGTAAGAAGTATGTAACTGGGAGTAAGAATCGAGATTGCGGTTCGGTGTTAACAAGGATGTCATGAGCTCGGATGAGCAAGAATAATGGATTTGAATTTCAGAGTAAGCTGGTGTTATCTTCAGTTTCACCTGAGATCGATATTTGGTAAAACAGGGTTTGTACCATGGTCATGGATTCTTGATGTGTTTTGCTGTATTAGTGTGGTCGGTAATGAGGGTGTGCAGACTTATTGTCTTGTGTGGAAGGTTGTGGAAGTATAAGTGTGACATGTAGTCACATGATTGGTTGAAGATTTAGACCAAGTATAAGGAAGTGCAACATTGCTTATTTGAGAATTTATGCTTGGAGGGCGTTCGGTTCAGTTGATTGTGGGTTATGGCATGTTTGTCCCGGTGAGGATGGTTGTTCTCGTGTATTATGAGAGAAAGTGGATTTATACGGACCCAGGTAAAGCTATTAGCTTAGTTTGGTGCGAGCAAGGTAGACTCGATGTTTGTGGATGGATTTAAATATGACTATGGGCTCCGTATGAGTCAGGCATGTTCATTTCAGTAGAGCGCTTTTTCATGGAAAGGTATTAGAACAGCAGATGTTGTTCTGCTTCGTCAATTCATGTGATATATGATTCTGCCATGTGGGTTGTGAAATGGCTTGATAATTTCTTATGTGTTGAGATCTTCGCTTAATGATGATGTTATGTGAGCAGGAAAACTCTTGAGGTCCAGAGTATATATATGTATCGCACCTCAGTTGTGCTTGAGTTTTGTAAGCATATGGCTTTATCAGTCTCCCCAGGATGGTATTATGCACTTAGCATGCTTATGATCGAAATTCAGTAATTTGTAATAGTGAGCAATTCAGCTCCATGTATATTCCTTATGTGAATTTTATGATGGGATCGGGTGGCAGGCCGCCACGGGTATGTTATTGGGATCGAGTGGCACGCCGCCACGCGTATGTTATTTGGATCGGGTTGCACGCCGCAACAATGTGATGATGAGTAAGGTCCCTACATTTATTTTCTTATGTTTTACTTTCTATTTTCTGAGAAGGGTTCATAATAAGTTGCCTGAGTAGAATAGTCCCTTCCTGAGTCGTTTCTTATTTATCATGTTCGAGTTATGGCCTATATGCGCGATGTGGTATCATGTGAGGCTGTTGGTCATATTTGGGGTGATTTGTCGTCTGAGCAGTTCATACTGGGTGAGACGAGATTATTGAATTGGGGATCAGCGCGATAAGATTTGTTTTGCGGATTATATTAAAGAACAAATACCATTATTTTGTTAGTAATGAGGTGATGATTCTAGTCAAGAGGAGGTATTCAATGATTTGTTAACTCGGTAGTTGATTGTGAATTTCTACACATCTCCTCTGTTGTGGTAGTAACGCCAGCATTATAGCAAGATATATATATATATATATATATATATCATGAGGTGCATTGGGAGCATCGGATTAGTGGAATTTTTGCTATTAAGATTCAGGGAGTGTCATTATGGTCAGATGATGAGTATGCAGTGCATGGTGCTGATTCAGCAAAGGTATGTAGTCATGTTCTGGTATGTCGTGTGGTATTTGATACGGTGTTCATATTGGAACTAGGCCGGGCAGAGAATTTCAGGTATTGGAATTGGATTCCGAGCCTATTATATGGATAAAAGAAGAAATCTTCAGATTTGATCAAGCTAATGTACTCAACTGGGTTGTGGTAGCACGGGCAGGTGCACGAGGTGTTAAACAGTGATTTCAAATAACTCCAGAGCAGTTCTTAGCACGTTCGAGGACGAACGTCGGTTTAAGTGGGGGAGAATGTAACAACCTGACCGGTCGTTTTGAGCTCTAGCGCATCGTTCAACGGTTTGAAGTCGTGAGCAACTCCATTTCAGGTGTTATGACTTGTAGGTGTGGTCGGAATTTAATTTCGGGAAGTTTAGATTTGGTTTGGAAGGAATAATTCTCATTTCAGAAGCCTTAAGTTGGAGAAATGGACTAAGATTGGAATTTTGAGTAAACGACCTCCGAATCATGATTTGAAGGTTCCTGCAGTTTCGTATGATGATTTCGGGCTTGGGCGTATGTCCGGATCGGGTTTTAGATAACCCGGGAACGTTTCGGCATATATTATGGAAGATAGCATTTTAGAAGAATTTCATAAATTTGGGCTATAAGGCATTTCAGTGTTATTGATATCCGTTTAGGATTCCGAGCCTGGGAATAGCTCCGTATGGTGATTCTAGGGTTGGGAGTGTGATTGATTTGGATGTCCATAGGTCATTTTGTTGGCTAAAGATATGAATTTGAAGGTTTTTGAGAAATTCGACCGGAGGTGGAAATTTTGATATCGAGGTCGGAATGCAATTTCGGAAGTTGGAACAGGTCCGTACATTTTTGACTTGCTTGCAAAATTTGGTGTTATTCCGAGTAGTATAGGTTGGTGCATTGGAAGCGAATTCTAGAATTTTAAGTTCAATGTTTGATTCAATTTGGTTTTGGGGTCGGATTCTTAGTTTCGTTGTTGTTTTTCACGTTCCAAAAATTAGAGCAAGTCCGTATCATGAATATAGACTTGACAGTGCCTTTGGACGGGGTCCCGAGGGGCTTGGGTGAGTTTCGAACC
Organism: Nicotiana knightiana; assembly: GCA_005239525.1. Taxonomy (NCBI): domain Eukaryota; kingdom Viridiplantae; phylum Streptophyta; class Magnoliopsida; order Solanales; family Solanaceae; genus Nicotiana; species Nicotiana knightiana. The sequence continues at coordinate 74,619 of ML382956.1, read as the reverse complement.
CCTCAGAGCGAATTTCAAAACACCAAAAAATTCCAAGTTTGGTTACCTTCTCCACGTTCGCGGAAGGGTGACCGCGTTCGCGAAGAAGAACTAGGCAGGGGTGGTGAATGCCCTGTGCGTTCACACTGAAGGCACCGCGATCACGATGGGTTGGGCTTCTTACCCAATGCATTTGCACACCTCCCCCGCGTTCGCATTGAGTCCGGCCATTGGGCCAGCCTAGCTCCCCCTTACCCTGTGCGTTCATAGGGCCCCCTTCGCGTTCGCATAGAAGGCCCATGTGGGCGTGGTCACTTAAGGCAACACGAATGCACTGCCTAGGCTGGGTTCGCATAGAGGAAACCACTAAGCAGTGTGTTTTTATAGCGGGATTAGTTCATTTTCCTCACCTTCTTCTTCTTCCTTGGGGTAATTTTGAGCATGCAAGAGGGGAAAATGATCTAATTATTGGAGGTACGTAATTCCTACCATAAACTTAGTCTAATACTTGGATTTCTAGGTAGATTAACTCATTAATTAGTGGAAATTCAAGGATTAGAGTAAAAACCTAGGTTTTTATATAAATTGGGAGAATTACCAAGGAATTTGCCATGTAACCACACCAAAACTATATATTAATGATCCTTAGGCTATGGGTAATTTATTCCTTCGAAAATTTCCGGAATTCGAGCATGTGGGCCCGGGGGTGCATTTTAGGATTTTTCAAAGTAAGGTGAAATGACTAAGTAAATAGGAGAACTTCATGCTTTTGAGTATAATTTGATATATTTACGTAACGTTTGATTAGTTTTGAGTCCTTGGGAGACGAGTTTTGAGTTTCGGGCGTTCTTGGTCCGGGAAGTAGATTCGACACCAGGTAAGTCTCCTTTCTAACTTTGTGAGGGGGAATTGTCCCCATAGGTGAACTAAATTAATACATGCTACTACTTGCGGGGCTACGTACGCACGAGGTGACAGGAGTCCGTGGGTAGCTACTATTATGCCATGTCCGTGTAGTCTAGGACCCATTAGCATGCTTTACTTGTTGTACATGTGACCTTGTCAGTAAAATATCATGTGGTGCTTTCAATTAGTATTTGAATCTATGAGAACGTTACAGTTTACTTTTCCTAATCACCTAGAAGGAGAATTGATCCTTCCTTGGATAATTGTATTTCGGATAAATCTATAGAGTTTGGAACCCTGTCTAAATTGGAAAATAAATCTCCAGAAAGGTTTTAAATATTATTCTCATGTTTAATAAAAGGAGAATTGTATCACTTCATTGAACAACTAATTTTCCTGATAAAAATGGGGTTTATTGGTGTGAATATGTGTAACTTTGGGTGCCTGAGTCGCATGTATGATTCGCGAGCAGGATGACCCTGTATTTATGTATATTCATATGAGCACCTGAGTCGCAGGTATGATTCGCGAGCAGGTTAGCCTTATTATTATTATGATCATCGCGTCGCATGATCGATTCGCGAGCGGGGCATATAGATGCATCTATGGTTCGGGGCGTTCGACACTCGGCAGTGCACATTTTATTATTGATGGTCTGCGCCGTTCGACCCTCGGCATTGCTTGTGCATGATATTTACTGTGTATTTGCTGTGATTTTGCCTGATTACTGGCCTGAAATTTTAAGTTGTCAACTGAAATGACAGAGATTTAAAGGTATTAAAGATTTTTGGAAGAAGTTGTTCCTTCCAGTTGATTAATCGTTATCTGATTTAATCACCCATGTTGATTAATTGTTATTAATATGACGAAGATTTAAAGTGTTAAATGTTGAAGGAGTTGATATTATTTATTCCTGGTTTTAATAAATTGCCTACGATAATCATGCTTAGTGTCACAATCGAATATACTGAATTGACCTCTAGAAAATGTCTAATTCGACCTCTCGTCACTACCTCTCTGAGGTTAGGCGGGCGACTTACTGAGTACACGTTGTTTTCGTACTCATGCTACACTTGCTGTGCATTTTTATTGCACAGGTACTTTCATAGCGAGGTGGTGGATTCAGAGACTTAGGAGGGCTGCATCATCCAGAGGCGATCCGCAGCTGACAGAGTCTCCCTTATATTGTATTACATTATTTTAATTTTCTTGTCTACTTTTATTTCGGACAAGCTTTTTAGAAATTGTAAAAATCTTAGAAATTGCTCATGTACTTGTGACACCGGTTTCTGGGATGTGTTGGGATATACTTTCTAAAATAGGACTATATAAAGCATTGTATTTACTTAACGAATTTTTTTTAGTTATTACGTAATAAGTTCGAAATAATGATTTCAAAAATGCTAAAACAGGAAATTTAACTTAACTATTTAAATGATTGGCTTGCCTGACAATGGTGTCCAGCGCCATCACGACTTTAGTGATTTTGGGTCGTGACATACATGATAAGCAACGAGAGAGTAACCTTGAGTTTGGTGGCATACCTCAGCAACATTAAATCAAAGTAAGAGTTATGGTATAGTATGACCAATCTAGATGCAGTAAAGTCATACTGATAGAAAACTGTGTATATGAAACAAGATATAGCAATATTCGTAAGTTCAACAAAGTACCGAGCGAAGAAATTCAGTCAGTATACCTATTGATGCCCAGAGGGATATCTTGTCAAGCTATGTATATGTTTACAAAGTGAGGCATAGAGATTGGCTAAAAAGAACTGGAGGAAAGGGAAAGAAGAGTCGCATAGCCGCACTCATAAGGTTAGAGTCGTACAGGTTGCGTGATAGAAGGTAGCAACAATTACGATATTGGAAGGATTCCGACCACAAGTCATGGTATGAGAAAGAGGCCTAAAGGGGGGAGTGCCTTGGCCTTTGGATTTATTCACAGAACAATTGCCTATATGGCAAGGAGAGTACTAAAGTATTCGGAAGACATAGGTTATGAAAATGATAAGTGCATTAGTCAACATTCGAAGACGAATGTTCCAAAGGGGGGAATGATGTTACACCCCATGTTTTGGTACATGAATGTATTCCATAAGTGAATTGATAAAATCTCGGAAATGATATTTTACATTACGCATTTTCGTACGTTAAAGTTTCATCGTAAGTTAATCGACGTAAGTTCGGGAATGAGATTATTTGGGGATTATAAGTATTATGCTATTTCAAACAAGTGATAAGTAAATTCGTGAAAGTTAGTGTGTAAGTGAATCGAAGAAAACGATTTTCATCGAAGTTTGACAATTTGGGATAAAATACGGTCCGAACTATAATACCGGTATTTATGGACTAGTACCATACAAGGTACCACATGACCATAATAGTAAGGTGTACAAAGTGTGTTAAAAGTGAGTAGTATTTTAAGTAATTTGAGATAATTCTTAATTATGTTGATATTTGGTTAATTGTGGATTTTAGGGGGAAGATTAGCAATTAATTAAGGTTTTTGGGGGATAAGATTAAGGGGGGACATCATCCTAACGTGGCAGCCCACAAGTCTTGATAAAATCACAAAATATGAGTGTTATTTCGTAAATCAAGGTGGCACTTTTTAAGAGAGTTTGTGGCCAAGTCATTCCTATCAAGTGGGGCCCACAAAAGCCAACAACTTTAAGAGATTCTTTACCTTATTAAGATATGATTCTAAGTCTACGAAGTACAGGATGAAGCTTCATACAGATTTTCAATTCTAAGGGATTTGCAACGAAGTTATACTGTGTATAGCAATGGGATTTTGCGATTCTGAGGGAGTATGGTGCAATCTTTCTCAAGAATATCATATGGATTTTCCCTACTTCGATCCGTCGTTACATGTTTTTGCAATTGACGTGTGTTGGAAGGATTGTGAAGATAATCGGCTCAGGTATGTTAAGGCTACGCCCTTCCTTTATTTTGGCATGATCTTGTAACTACATGTTTTTAATAACGAATCATAAAGAGAAGTTCATACTCCCGAATTTATGTATATTATCCCAGTCTCATAAGATAGAATATTCTCCCTTATCGGGACTTTATACTCAATTGAGTATTGTCTTCTTCTAGTCAAGAGAGTAATGGGTCTATATATATACAATATTATAGTATTTTCACCACCATATAGCTATAATCGATGGGAAGGACCCTATTAGGAAACCTCTGATCAGATGGTAAGTATATATCGAGCCTACTATGGCCGAGCGCCTATGAGCGAGCCTAGAATGGCCGAAATACAGAGCCTAGTATGGCTGAGCGCCTATGAGCGAGCCTAGTACGGCATAGCAGTTATATATACTAAGCCTTATAAGGCCGGAAAACTATTTTACTTACTATATTGAGAGAGTTAAGTCAGTTCGGCAGTTAAGCATATCTTCAGATTATCTTTGACTCCCAGTTACTTTCAGATATTATATTATCAGTTCGGTTTTAACTTTATGTTATTTTATTACCTTACATACTCGATACATTATTTCTTACTGACGTTTCACTTTTCTGAGGACGCTGCATTTCATGCGTGAAGATTTAGACATACAAACGGGTCGACCTCCTCAGTAGGTGTTGCCCGAGTTCGGCTTAATCGGTAAGCTCCACATCCTTCGGAGTTGTCGGGTCTGGAGTTTTGTGTACATCTTATGTATATTTTAATATATATATTATGAGTAGGTCGGTGCCCTGTTCCGATCATAGTACATCCATCAGTGGAGGCTTGTAGACATATCCTATCAGTTAGTGTAGTATGTTGGGCTTCTACGACTTGTATTTATATTTGGTTGATTTGTCTGTTGTAGTAATTATGACAGCCTTGTCGGCCCAGCCTTATATTGATGTTTAGTCAGCGTGAGTTTCCGTCCGGTTTTATATTTTTCTTCATAAATTATCTTGCCATGTGGCCCATGGCCAAAGTACAAAATTATATGTTCAGAGTCCCTTAGTCGCCAGTTGGTGCACAAGGATAGGTGAGACACCGGGTGCTGGTCTTGCCCGCCAAGTTCGGGGTGTGACACGAGACACTAGGTCTAATGAATCCCTTATCAAGTAAATCTTCCAACTTCTCCTTCAGTTCTTTCAACTCAAACGACGCCATACGGTATGGTGAATATAAATGGGCTGAGTGCCCGCAACCAAATCAATACAGAAGTCTATATCTCTGATGGGTGGCATCTGATGATAGGTTATGTATTTTAGTCGCTTATTACACTCTAATTTACTGCACTTTGATTGAGTTTGAGCTTTAATCGCTAGTGTTTTGCACTAAAAGTGTGTTTTATGCCTTGTAAGAGTGATTCCGATCTATGTAGATGTTATGGAATGAATTCAATCTATTCTAGAGCTTTGAAGTCGGAGTAAAAACCCAAGGATTAAGTTGGGATCGTGTTCGGAGATCAACGGATGATAGTGCACTTTAAGAACGAAAAGAAGAATGGAGCAGATATATTGAGCATTGTCTAGTAAAATGCATATAACTTTTCGCTCACAAATTCGTTTGGGCTCCACAATATATCCTTGGAAATCTATTTAAAAGTTATACAACTTTTATGTTTTAAAATTTTCCAAATTTATACAGCCGCGCCGCGTGGCGCATCACGACTTTGTAAATTGCTACTACCCTCAAATTGCAGGCTCTCAGAAGTTCCCCACAAGCACACCGCGTGGCGCGTCACCTCATGTCGCGCGCATGTGCAAAGTTTATAGATCCAGAGTCCTATTTCGCACGGGAGAAGGTGTTTTCGTCTAAGCCCGACCCTACTTGGTATAAATACATGAAAAATGTTATTTTTGTAACTTTTGACAGACTTTTGTCCTAGGGAGAGCATAGAGCCGCCGTGGAGGCCGAGTTTCATCTTTTATTCCACCAAACTTAGTATTTTTTATGTTTGTTTGTATGATTTGTTGTTTGGATACCATGTTTGTGTACAGCTAAAACTTCACTTTCTAGGGTTTTGGTTCTTTAATGACTATTGTTTTTCGGATATTGATTTTGTTTTCTTGATTTATTATATTGGTTTATTTATTAAATCTTGAGCTTAATTATTTGATTGCTTGATCACCAATTGAATATGTCACGACCCCAAATCTAAGCCAGTCGTGATGGCTCCTATCGTGGAACTAGGCCAGCCAAAGCCAAACTCAAATCATAATAATTTTCCATTACATCTTTACTATACTGATTACCCATAAAGGTTTCCTTTGAACATTCATAAAACAGTTAAAGCTATAATGAATATTAAATACAACCCCCGAGAACCCGGAGTCACTGGTCATTAGCATCTATATAAAATATACAACTCAAAAGAAAATAATTTCTATAATAGTAAGCAGGAGAGAGAGCAGTACTGCGGACGCATGCAACTACCTCGCAAACCTCCGAGAATCTCTGGAACAGATAGACAGCTCACCCTGCCCTAACACCTGAATATGCACACAACATGCAGGGAGTAATGTGAGTACATCAACTCAGTAGTAATGCAAATAAATCAGGTCTGAGAAGCAAGAAACACATAAAATCAATGTCATCAATTCACAAGATGCACAACCTTTCTTTCCAACAGTATAACATAGATATATGAAATCACCATGCCTTAAAACCAACTTCAGAAAAATCCTTTGAAGAATGTATATTTTCAACAACTTCAAACCGAAAGATTTAGTATGAAAATGAAATGAATCACATAGAGGCCCCTCGGGCAAAACTTGTTTCATAAGCTCAGAGTGAAAGTAGTAAAATCATAAGTAGCCCCTCGGGGAAAATATGTATCATAATCAGCCCCTCGGGCATGCCTCACAGTCACTCATGATCAGCCCCTCGGGCATACCTCACAATCACTTGTAATCAGTCATGCAGCACCTCACAGTCACTCATTCCTCCCAATCACTCGTCACTCGGCACTTGACACTCGGTATTCGGTGCACTCACTGAGGGTGTGTGCAGACTCCCGAGGGGCTCCTTCAGCCCAAGCGCTAATATCAAGCAACTTCATGGCATATCATATCCTCACAATCATGCCCTCGGCTTCACTCAGCAGAACCTCTCAATAAAGCCCCTCGGACGAATCAGTAAAACAGGGTACTCGAGCCAAAACATCATTTTTAAATCTCAAAGTAGTGTAAGTCAGGCTGAGTTTTCGAAAACAGTAAGCAAAATGTGGTTGAGTGAAATCATCAATAAATAGTTAGGAAAACAGCAGTAAAAATCCCCAAAGGGTCTAAACAGGTCGGCACGAGGCCCCAAACACGGCTTTTAGCCCAAATATTTTAACAATCTTTAGAACATAATTTAACATAAGGTTTTGAGTAAAATATGTAACTCGTTAGTTGTCGCGGAGTGGACCTAGTCCAATCCAAAAATTAGTGCGCGCCACATACTCGTCATCCGACATGTGCGCCATTCTAAAATCAGTGAGAAATATGTAGTCCGGGGTTTCATACCCTCAGGACAAGATTTATAACCATTACTTACCTCTACCGGGCCACAACACTAGTCTGCTATGCTCCTGCCCCTCAAATCGGCTCCCGATTGCTCAGAATATAGCCAAAACCAGTTTAACATCATCAATATATACTAAAGGAACACAACCCAATCGAAATCTATCAAATTATACAAGAATCTTGAAATTTTTCCAAACCCGAGCCCCGGGCCCACGTCTCAAAATTCGATAAAATTTACATCACTAGAATCCTTGACCTCCCACGATTCTATACATACTATGAACACTAAAATCGGACCACAATTGCCCATTCAAATCCTCAAAAGAAAATTCCAATTTCCATGCACCCTTCTTCCCCAAATTTGGGTTTAATTCCAACAATTTTACGGTTTAATTACTTAGAAAACAATATATAAACGAGTTATGAAGTTTAAAACCTTACTTCCAAGTGATTCCCTTCAATTTCCTCTTCAAACCCTCTCAAAAGAGCTCCCAACTCGTTCAATAATGGAGGAAAATGAACTATTCTCGCACAAATGGCCTTTAAAACATTGTGCCCAGCCATTTAATTTCCTCAGTGCGATCGCGACATTAGACACGCGATTGCGATGCACAGACCAGCAAACTAAATGCGATCGCAAACTAATACACGCGATCGCATAGAACAACTTTCCACCCCACACATGCGCCTCAGAATCCTCTACGCAATCGTACCAACACCTACGCGATCGCACTGCCTTAGCTGACCAACCTACACGATCGCAATCCTAACCACGCGATCGCATAGAAAAAATGCCTGCCCAATCTTTTACTCTACGCGATCGCGGACAAGTCAACGCGATCGCATTGAAGGATTCACTACTGCTAAAACACCAGAAAACAACAGCCTTCTTAAGGCCAAAGAGTACCCGTTTGAGCATCTGAAATACACCCGAGGCCCCCCGGACCTCAACCAATCCTACCAACACACCCCATAACATCATTCAAACTTATTCGAGCCTTCGAAACACCAAAAATAACATGAAAACACCAAAACTACATCAAATTGAAGCCTATGACTTTGAAACTTCCAAATTTCTCCAACTACGCCGAAACAAACCAAAACACCTCCGATTGACCTGAAATTTTGTACACATACCCAAAATAACATTACGGACCTGTTCCAACTTCCAGAATCACATTTTGATAAATGCGTTCTTGATTTACAGGAATAATAAATGCGTTCTTGTTAGTTCTAATTCCATGGACATATAGGCGTTACATTAGCTTGAATAGGCGAGTAAGAACTCGACAGATTCTTATGAGCAATATTAACCCTATCAACCAATAAACCAGATAAATTAATTAGTCAATTCAATTGAATAACACAATATGATTGTTAGATATCCCATAACTCTAGATCGTTTTCATCGCATTGATAACATAAAAATCTGCTATCCTTTTGTTCAGAGTTCACTATTTGTTTTTCTTTATTTTAATTAGTTTAGAATCAAATACTTTTAGGTTTAATTCTTGTTTAGATAGTAATGATAGTATAATTTAGTTAATAGTTATTCACAAGTACTCGTGGGTTCGACATTTGACTTTTACTCACTTTATTACTTGACGACCGCGTATACTTGCGTGTGCATTTGGCCGCAATAGCATCCCTGGCATATTTGCAGAAAACACCTTTGGAAACTCACGCACAACATGTAACGAATCTATGGAAAGAACCTCTGCACTATAATAGCAAACATCGGCCAAATAAGCTAGACATCCTTTCTCGACCATATGCCGATCCTTCAGATAAGCAATAAACCTGTTGGAAGAATGGCTAGGAGTCCCTCTCCACTCTAATCCAGGAAACCCCGACATGGCAAAGGTCACCGTCTTGGTGTGGCAATCCAATATAGAATGATAAGGTGACAACTAATTCATGCCCAAAATAACATCAAAGTCTATCATATCAAAAAGTAGGAGATCTACCTTAGTCTCAAGACTCCCAATAATAATCACACATGAGCGATAAACTAGGTCTACAGCAATAAAATCCCCCACAGGTGTGGATACATACATAGGAGCACTCAAAGAATCCCGAGGCACAACTAGATGTGAAAAAAAATAGGATGACACGTAGGAATAAGTAGAGCCCATATCAAATAGAACTGAAGCATCTCTATAGTAAAATGGAACAATACCTGTGATAATTGTGTCAGATGACTCGGCCTCAAGTCTAGTTGGGAATGCATAAAAATGAGGCTGGGCCCCACTACCGCGACCTCCACCTCTCGGACAGCCTCTAGTTAACTGGCCTCCACCTCTAATAACCTGACCTCCACTTCTAGCTGGCTGAGCAGGCAGTGAAGCAATCAGTGTCAGAACCATGGAATGAGAACTCTGATGTGGTATACCGCTCAAGAATCTAGGATAATATCTCCTGATGTGACACGTACCCTCACACTCAAAACACCCATTTGACTGTTGTGGTTGATGAAGATGAAGCTGACCCGAATGGACTGGAGAACCATGGTGGTAGCTCTGGATTGGAGGCGCACTAATAGGAGCTAATGGTGAACTGTAGGCTGGCTATCTAGGATGAGATACATATGTGTCACGAATACTCGATGCATTTTGGGATGCCTGAAGCGCTGACTAAAATGTCCTAGGAGGATGGTCTCTACCAAAAGCACCCCTACCTCCAAATGAGGCACTAATGAAACCACCGGAATGGTGAGGCCTCTTATCAGACACCAGTCTGCTCTGCTGACCACGAACCATCTCGATCCGTCTAGCAATATCTACGACCCTCTGGAAAGAAATATCATATCGAGTCTCCTTGGTCATCTGTATCCTAGTACTGAAGGTGATACCATGAGTAAATTATCTCACTCTCTCCTCTCAATAGGGAGCAAGACAACGGCATCGCGAACTAGGTCCACAAATTGAGTCTCAAATTGGGTGATGGTCATGCCACCCTAGTAAAGGCACTCAAACTGCTTGCAATATTCCTCTCTCAAAGTGAAAGGAATAAAATTCTCCAAAAATAGCTGTGAGAACTGATCCCAGGTGTGTGAAGGAAAACCAACTGGTCTAGTCAACACATAATATCTCCACCATCTCTTGGTAGAACCAGTTATTTGGAACACTACAATGTCGACCCATTGGTCTCAATAATACCCATGTTGCGCAACACCTCGTAGAAATGGTCCAAGTAATCCTATAGGTCCTTAGAAGGTGCACCACTGATATGTACAAGAAAGAATTTCATAAACTTATCGAGCCTAATCAAGGCCTCAAAATACATAGCGAGCCTATCCCCGACATGTGCCGCAACAACCGACTGAACTACCACATCTAGCTGGGTTACCAGAGTCTGATATAGGGGAGCCACTTGCTCCGGAGTGTAAGTAGTGGTAGTTTGTTCTCCTGCCTCAGCCTGAAAGATGGTTGGTGCCTTTGAAAATGCACCGGTCTAGGCCACACCCTCCATAAGGCCCACCAAGCGGACTATGGCATCTTGAAGCATTAGGGAGGCTATGAATCCCTCCTCCTAATTGACGGGTGCGGTCTGAGCTAGGACCTTTTGCTCCTCACGATCAATCTTGAGGCTCCACTACGAGTGATGCTGCTCGAGTTCTAGGTTGAGCTCTACCTTTACCTCTATCTCGACCTCAGCCTCTACCATTGGGGGCTCCGACAGCAGATGTTGTACATGTTCTCGCCATTTGCGAGAGAACAAGAATAGAATGGTTCGATCATTAATGATATAATAAAATTGTACGATAGAGAAGGAAGGAAGTAAATATTTTTTCCTAAAACTCCATAGGCTCATGAAGATAAGTGCGGACGCCTCCATACCGATCTTCCAAACTCTACTAAACTTGCTCATGATTCGTGAGACCTAGGCAAACTAGGGATCTGATACAACCTTGTCACGACCTGGAATTTCCACCCTCGGGACCGTGATGGCGCCTAATATGTCACTTGCTTGGAAAGACAATGTTAGATATAATTATTAACAATTTTTAACAATCCAAATCAATTTACCACAATAAAGCTGAATAGTCTGAAATAAGGTAAAAAGTAATAAACGACAAATCCAAATACAATCCTAGAACTGGTATCACGAATACATGAACCTCTAGAGTATTACAATTAATAGTCTGAATAAAAACATAATTGTCTTAATCAAGAAAACAGTTAAGAGGATATAGAAGGGGACTTCAGGGCTGCAAATGCCGTTTAGCTATACCTCAAGTCTCTACTAGTAGTCAAATCCGGGCGAACTCACTGAATGATGTCGGGATCAACTCTGGTATCTGCACAAGAAATGCAGTGTGTAGTATGAGTATAACCGACCCCATGTACTCTGTAAGTGTCGATCCTAACCTCGACGAAGTACTGACGCGGATAAAGCCGACCACTTATAATAACCTATATGTAGTGATAATAATAGTAACAGGGAAAGAAAAATGGAAATGAAATTTAAATAGTTAATTTATGGAAAACAAACCCAAACCTCATTATCAGAAAACCCTGAATAACAAATCTCGTAATCTCATATAAAAATTCTGAAATTATCACAACATCAATTAGAAATTCAATACACACAAACCGTTGCGGCGCGCAACCCGATCCGATCATATCATCATCAATCAATATCATAATCCTCCTTTATTCCACCATATCATCATTTATCAATATCAATTATTAGGTACATAAACAGTTGTGGCGCAGAACCCGATCTCACCATATCATTATTCATCAATATCATAATCCACCCTTATCCCACCATTCAAATTTACTATCCTTCAATTCCCGTTGCGGCGTGCAACTCGATCCACAAATAATTTCAATTAACATAACCAATCCAATAACTCAATTAACAATAATTTCTACAATCAAAGAGCATGAGTGCATGACAATAAAGGAACCATGTAATAATCAAAGGAATGCAACAAATGTTACAAAAACAATAGGGTAAGTAAAGCACGTGACAATTAAGGTGCAAAAGTAAAATAGTTAAGGCAAGTAGCAAATAAGCACATAGTCATGGAAAGGACGAACAATTCAATACAAGAATAACTAAATGTAAAATAACAAACTATGGTATAGAAGTCAAATAAAGCATGTAACAATTAAGGGGTGGAATAAGTTAATTCATGTAATAGCGAGAAAACATGGAAACAAATATCTTGACGGACGTAAATACACTCTTCACCTCACATATACTGTGTTTTCGCAAATAATCCGCATAACCCATAGTTCACAAATTCCTAATTCCCTCGAGTCAAAGTTAGATCCTACACTTACCTCACTCTGTAACCAAATCAAAACTGAATCGGGGCCTTTCCTCCAATATTTTCCTCCAAATCAATCGAATCCAACCAAATATAGTTCAAACAATTCAAAATAAGCTTATAAACTACCCATGAGTGAGAAATATTCAATATTTAATAATATTTGAAAAAGTATAAAAAATTCAGCCCCATGCATCCTTGGTCAAAACCCGAGATTCGAACCAAAACCCGATTACCGATTAACAACCGAGCCTAGTTATGTGATTTAATCCAAAATCTGACACCCATTCGAGGTCTAAATTTCAATTTTATAAAAATCCCCTATTCTAATCAAATTCCTAATTTCTACCATGAAAATACTAAATTTGATGTTGAAATCTCAGGAAATATAATGGGTTTATGATAAGAAATGGACTAAAATCACTTACCAATGAAGTTGGGAAGAACATTTTGTCACGCCCCTAAATCCCACCATCGGGCCGTGGTGGCGTCTAACGTTGAACCCGCTAGACAAGCCAACATGTATAGATAAAATAGCATATTAACATCAATTTAATAGGATAAATACGTTTCACAATTTAATAGCGGAAATAACTATGGTTTCAAGCTATATAAGGACAACATAATATAACAACGCGTACATTTTCCAAAAACCTGGAGTCACAAAGTCACGAACTGTCTGTAAGAGTGCTAAATACAAGTCTGAAAAGAGAATACATAGCGTCTCTGGAACTAGAGGAAAAACAAGACAGAAGTGAAGACAAAGGGATGGAAGAGACGCCAAGGCCCACGAACGCCAGCGGGTATACCTTGAAGCCTCTAGGATAAGCTGGAAGACACTCCCACTAATGGTGTCCTCCTGGTCCAGCTGCGTAATTTGCACAACATAAAGAAGTGCAGGTGTAGCATCAGTACAACCGACCCCATGTACTGAGTAAGTGCGGAGTCTAACCTCGGTGAAGTAGTGACGAGGCTAAGACACGACAACAAAATGTACCTGTGCAGTTCAATAGTATAGCAGAAACTAAACAAGAATACAATTACGGGGAGAACATATTGGGGGTAAGAGATAGAAAATACAGAAATGACAGAAACGAAAACACTAGTCCGAAATATTTGAAAATAATAACGGGAATTGACAACACAGATTAAACAGTGAAAGATGCGGCACGACATGTCCCATCGTGCATAATAATAATATAAAACATGGCGCGGAATGTCCCCTCGTGCATAATAATATAAAACATGGCACGGAATGTCCCCTTGTGCATAATAATATAAAACATGGCACGGAGTGTCCCCTCGTGCATAATAATATAAAACATGGCACGGAATGTCCCCTCGTGCATAATAATATAAAACATGGCACGGAATGTCCCCTCGTGCATAATAATATAAAACATGGCACGGAATGGGTAATAAAATAGGTGATGACCCCTTTGGGTCGTCACATTCTCCACCTCTAAACTAATTGTTCGTCCTCGAACGGACAGAAGAAGGAAGTACTTGAGTCGGGAAAAAATGAGGGTAACGGCTCCGCATATGACCTCCCCACTGAACACGAACATAAGGGAAACTCTTGGATCTCATAAGATAAGCCCTTGTCCTCCGGGTCCGGCTGCGTAATATGCACAACATAAAGAACTGTAGGTGTAGCATCAGTACATCCGACCCCATGTACTGAGTAAGTGCGGAGCCTAACCTCGGCGAAGTAGTGACAAGGCTAAGATACGACAACAAAATGTACATGTGCAGTTCAATAGTATAGCAAAAACTAAATACAATTACGGGGAGAACATGCTGGGGGTAGGAGATAGCAATTACTGAAATGACAAAAATGAAAACAACAGTTTGAAATATCTAAAAATAATAACGAGAATTTACAACACAGATTAAACAGTGAAAGATGTGGCACGGCATGTCCCCTCGTGCATAATAATAATATAAAAGATGGCACGAAATGTCTCCTCGTGCATAATAATATAAAACATGGCACGGAATGTCCCCTCGTGCATAATAATATAAAACATGGCACGTAATGTCCCCTCGTGCATAATAATATAAAACATGGCACGGAATGTCCCCTCGTGCATAATAATATAAAACATGGCACGTAATGTCCCATCGTGCATAATAATATAAAACATGGCACGGAATGTCCCCTCGTGCATAATAATATAAAACATGACACGAAATATCCCCTCGTGCATAATAATATAAAACATTGCACGGAATAGGTAATAAAATAGGTGATTACCCCTTTGGTTTGTCACACATTCTCTTGAAAAATCGCCTCTACGGTGTTTAGGGTAGAGAAATTCTGAGAAATGAGCTAAGTCCTGTTTTCCCCTCTTTTACCCAGTTGCAGATGTCGCAATTGCGAAGTCTTGTTCGCAATTGTGAACATCGCAAATGCGAGACAAAGGTCGAAAATGTGAACCCTATCATATAAGAGCAGGAGTCACAAATGTGATGTTTAGATCGCAAATGCAACCAGAAACTTTGCAAATACAAAGAAGACACTAGTGGCCAATGATCGCAATTGCGATCACTTCCTTCGCAAAAGCGAAAGTCCATAGGTCGCAAATGGAAACAAATTTTCGCAATTGTGAGTTTCACCCAGCCCAGCCCATGCTTGCAATCCCAAGATAGACCTTGCAATTGTGATATCAACAATAGAGTACCAGAACTGGTATTGCACCAGCTGAGTTTTCATTTGCAAAACTCATCCAAAATATGTCCAAAACTCACCCCGAGCCCCTCGGGCTCCAAACCAAACATGTAATAACATCATATGAACTTGACCGTGCAATTAAATCACCAAAATAACATCTAAATCTACGAATCAACCCTCAAAATGAATGAAATTTCAATGTGAAACTCAAGAACACTAGATTCACATTTTAGCGTTTGAATCATGTCAAATCAATTCCAAATTGAACCAAATATTGCAGATAAGTTTCAAATAGAAATATGGAATTATTCAAGTTCATCAAAATCTGAAACCATTAGCTAAGAAGTCAATTTACGGTCAAACCTAGAAATTTTTAACCTTCAAAAATGCTAGTTTTCGGCAAAATGAGTAAAAACAAGTGAGGGAGTTTCGAATTCAATTACGGGCACACGCCCAAGTCCTTAATCACAATATGGACCCACTAGGATCTTAAAAGTACAAATCTGGATCCGTTTACACAAAATGTTGAACGTAGTCAACTCAAACCATTTTTAAGGCAAAAATTCACATTTTCTTTAATTTTTCACATAAAGATTTTCTGGTATATGACACGGACTGCACACACAAATCGAGAAATATTAAACTCAGCTAATCAAGGTCTCGATACACAGACATAGAGGCTAAATCTCAAAATTTCCTATCCGGTGATCACATATTTTAGGAGATATACATGCGTTTTTGTTAATTTTGATTCTATAGATGTATATTATTGGGTTTTCTTGATTAGGTAAGCAAGGCGTCGAAAGAAGTTCGCTGTCATAGTAAAGCCAATTAATCAATAAATTAGATAAATCAAGTAATTGAATCAACTGGAAAAAATATAATAGGAGAGATATTAATACCATAATCCTGAAAAATCTTCAAGAAAAACATTAGCCTCAAGAATCTCACATATTTCCATGTCTTTTTTCAGAACAATAGTACTCAAGTTTTCATACTCGTTAACTTGCTTCATGATTGGCTTATCATCACCTATAATGACCCGACCGGTCGTTTTGAGCTCTATCACGTTGTTCAGCAGTTTGAGGCCTTGAATAGATTCACTCCATATTTTATGACTTGTACATGTGGTCGAATTTAATTTCAGGAAGTTCAGAGTAAATTCAAATGGAAATTTTTCAATTCGGAAGCTTTAAGTTATAAGAGTTGATCAAGGTTTGAATTTTGAGAAAACGACATCAAAATCGGGATTTAAAGGTTCCAATAGGTTCTTATGATGATTTCAAACTTGGTCATATGCTCACGTTGAGTACCGGGTCGCCCGGGAGAATTTTGGCGTTTATTGTGGAAAGGTGGCATTTTGAAGGTTTTAGAATTTTTTAAGTATTGCTTGAAGTGTACTTTGGTATTATCAATATAAATTTGGTTCAGATCTTTGGAATAGGTTTGTATCATAATTTGTGGCTCGTATGTTAAGTTTGGCGCCATTCAGGAATGTTTAGATATGATTCAGACGCGTTCGTCGAAGTTTCAATGTTTGAAAGTTGAAGAAATGTTTTGACCGTAGATTCGTAGTTTTGATGTCGTTTGACGTGATTTGAGGCTTTGACCAAGTTTGTATCATGTTTTAGGATACGTTGGTATGGTTGGATGGAGTCCCAGGGGCCTCGGGTGCAAATCGGACTGGAATCAGATCGAGTTTTTAGCTTAAATAATTGTTGAAGCTTAAGGCATCTGGTGTGATCGCACATGTAAGGTTTTCACTGTAGGTGCGAGATTGTAGGAGCATCCTGGAGGTCGCAGAAGAGGGCGAGGTTGAGGATGGAAGGAATCGCAGGTGCGAGGAACTTACCGCACATGCGAGCCCACAAATGCGGGGGTTAGTTACGCGGAAGCGAGATTGGTCTGGGGGGCGAGAATCACAGGTGCAAATGTTGTAGCGTATATGCGAAGTCGCAGATACAGTCGTGGGTGCAGGTGCGGAGTATTGCTTTAGTTGGGAAGTCTGCATGTGTAGATGACTTTTGCAGAAGCGGATGCACCTTTGCGTTTGGATGTCCACAGAAGTGGAAAGATGGCACCTTAGTTGAAGTTTCATCTGCGAGGTTGTTTCCGCATATGAAGAGCTGCAAAATAGCAAGGAGTTTTGAAGGTGCGGAAATCGCCTGGACATAATATATGCTAGCCAAATCGGGGGTTTGGCTCATTTTCACCTCATTTCTTCCATGGAAGCCAACTTTTGGATTTTTAGCACCATTTTCATCATTATACTTGAGGTAAGTGATTCCTACACCTTGTGAGTTAAATACATGGGTTATATGTGGATTTAAACATGAAAATCTCTTGAAATTGTGAGATTTTAGAAGAAAACCTATGGTTTGGTATTTTTGGACTTTGACCGGGAAATTGGACATGAAATTTGCAATAAACCATATATTTGAGTTCGCGCCGCTATGGGTAATGTTTATCTTTGACAATTTTCAAATTCCGGGAACGTGGGCTCGAGGGTTGACTTTGTTGACTTCTTGAGCAGAGTTGAGGATTGTTATGAACTATTAAAAATTAAGAATTAGAGTATATTTTGATTGATTTGCATGTGTTTGACTACTTTCGGATCTCTTGACATTGAATTGAGTAGTTAGATAGGAATTTGGAGCCGGTTATTGGAACTTCAAAGCGAGAAAAGTCTCTTGTCTAACTTTTTGAGGGGGAAACTACCCCGTAGGTATTAAAAATTGTTATGTGCTACTAGTTGTGCATGCTACATGCGCACAAGGTGATGAGAGTCTGTACGTAGCTAAAAGCATGTTAATGTCCGGGTAGACATAGGACTTTATCTGAATTATTTGAACTTAGTTTGTTAAATTAATTAATTGAATTTATAACTGAAATTTATATGGGAATATATTAGGACAAGCTTTATCACATTGAGTTGTTTGACATGATATTTGATAAACGGTAAAAGTTATATTAACTTTATGCTTATGTACTTGTGTTGTAAGCACGTGACTCGTAATTCGATAAGTTTTTTATTTTCTTGTGGATGGGGCTGAACGCGTCAACAGTATATTAAGATGCATTTCCGGTTCGCGCTGGTCGACCCATGGCAGTGTACACACCACTCTGGATTGGGCCGAATAACCTCGACATAATCGTGTATGCTACGCTAACAGTCCGGGAATTCATGAGATTTTACCTTTTATTGAGGCATGGCATTTATATAGTATTTCTTATTAGTTTGATACACGTTTGATATTTCTGATCCGTTGAGATAAAATATGAAATTCGAGAGATTTATATTGCCAAAAGAAATGTAAGAAAATTATGTGAGTTACAGTTTTTACCTCATGGTTGTTGTTGTATTTCATATATGTTCCTAATCTGTTATATTATTTTATTGGACAACCCCTCGTCACTAATTCTCCGGGATTAGGCTAGATACTTACTGGGTATGTATTGATTTACGTGCTCATGCTACACTTCTGCACTAAATTTGCAGGATATGACAGGTTCATTTGGTAGTCACCTTGGCGCGTGGGCATAACTGATGAGGAGAGTGTACGGTGAGATACATTCCAGGCTCCATCATATTATTTACTTTATCCTGTCTAGGTTACATTCCATACATATGTTGTATTATTATTGTACTTCTAAGTAAATGCTCATGGACTTGTGACACCGGGTTTTGGGGGGTTGTTCTAGAATTTGCTTATGATTTTCTTAACATTGACCCACTTTTACTCTATGTTTTATTTAAAAGGTATGAATCTTTATTTAAAAGGTATGTATCTACGATTCGAGTGGGCTATTATCGTCAGTTTGTGGAAGGGTGGTCTATCATTTCAGCCCTGTGTTGGCATATCCTATGGTTTCACGGCTATGCACAATGTATTATGATGTTCATGTGTTGTTATCCCGCAGTATTGGTGTAATGGTAGAGTTCTTAGGTATGTATTGTGGTAGTGAATGTCTAGAAAGGAGGATTGCTCGGTTCATGGTTTAGAGGTTCTGCATTTAATTCCAGTGGAGGAAGGAAAATGAACTATGGATGTCCATGCCTTGGTTGACGGAGTAACGAGACTTGATATTTTTGGACGTGGTGGAATTCCCATTTGTGATGTGGTGTCATCATCCTAGTTGGAATTCATTAAGGCTCCTTTGTGTTACGATATTCCTTGAATTACCTTCGGGGCAGGGTGTTGTGGAATGGTGCCTGAACAACAGTTATCGGAGATGGCAGTGTAAGGCGGCTTCAAAGTTGAATCGTTGTTTCCAATGTTGATGGCTCGAGAGATATGATCTTTATGGAGGCTCAGAGTTGGTGGTGTCTTATCCATGCGGGGAGCTACAAAGATGAACTATGATTTGAGGTAGTATTTTGGTAGCGAGTGAGGAGGAAGGACATAGTGGGAGGTGTCTCGCAGTGGTTGAATTGCTAGCAGGTCAAGTATGAATAGAAGAGGCCGAGAAGTTTCATAAGTAGATGGTTTAACCAAAGTGGGAGGGGCAGTGTAGTGTATGGATTCTATGGTAGGTGATAGTATCCTATATTATGAGATATAGATGCTATTTTTGCTCTAAGTTAACCATGCTTTATTGATGTTTTAAGTTCTAAATGATAACAAAATGCTCTAATTAAAGATTTTGTGCTTTGCAAGAGTTACTTCATAGTTTGAAGTTAATATGGAGTTTGTCTTTGGAATCAAATATGTAGATACAAGGCCAAACGAGAGAAGTCCAGATGAAAACGAGCAAGAAAAGGCTGGGAAAAACTGGGCAACCATCCACCGCAACCGCGGTCGGACCGCGGCTGGAACAAGGTGGACAAAGGAGAAAAACAGTGGGGGCGTAATCCACCCGATTGCGCCGTGGTTGTCTAGCAGCCGCGGTCGACCTAGAGATAGCTAGTGAACTTTAGGGACTTAACTACAAAAATGAGAAAATTTATCCTAACCCTATATAAACTCAATAAACACGCCCAAGTCAAGGTTAAGCTTGTTTTAGACTTATTTTGGAGGAAATAACAAGTGGGAGAAAGATAGAGACACCATTGGAGTTTTCAATCTTCTTCTTTTATCAGTATTTTGAGAATTATGAATTACTTTATTGCTTTATCTTGTTTTGTTATGAGTAGCTAAACATTTAGTCTAAGGTTTTGATGGAACCTGTTGAAAGATGAACCTCTTGCTATGATAATATAGATTTGCCATGTTTTAAGCTCTATTTGTTCAACTACGTTTTTGTTGAAGTTAAATTGAAAGGATCCTCAATTAGCTATGCCTATTTAGTATGTATTACTCGAGAGAGAGTGCATATTTAGGTAGTTGTTGAACATCATCACTCCCAAAGTATGTGAGGAATCAATAACCTAGGGTTTAAAGGTGGGATTATGAATAACGAAACCTTGGGTGCGATCTAAGTGAGCTGTAACAAAAGCCAGCTAGCGTAACTCAGGAGAGTATGTCTAGTAAATTGTCCTAATTACTCGGGAGATATTTACGGTAGGAATAGTTCTCATGATCGATGGAGACAATTACGCCTAGTATTTATGCCTAGTATTTTCTCCTTTTAAACCTTAAGAGTGTGTCTAGAACTGCATATAAGTAGAGGTCCTAATCTCCTCCAGTACCATTAATAAGGGACGGGTCATAGCACGCATAGCGATCTTTAAACAACACTCTCTTAATAATCACTAAGGGGTGGGAAGGGTAGACATGGATATGATGACCCGTGTGCTAATGCCACGTGTAGCCCCTCTTCTGAGGAGTGATTACCAGGAATTGTACTAATGTGATCCTATAGGATAAACAACCTATGACCCCCCTCTATCCCTTACACACGTGTGCTTAGATTGTAAAACCTCCGAAATTTTGTATATGTACTTAACCTTTAAATCTTTTAAACTTAAGCATATATGTGTGCTTAGATTGCGAATCTTTTCAAAAACCTTTATTTGTTTACCTATGTGATTTTATTGCTTATGCGGTACCTGTTTTAAAATTCACAAAGCTTGTTTGACCGAGAACTACAGTTGTGGACTTCAAGGGGTGCCTAACACCTTCCCCTTTGAAGTAATTTTAAGCCCTTACCCTATCTCCGGTTATCTAATCTGTGTTTATAAATAACCTTTAGTAGGTACCCTAACGCACCTTAACTCGTTAGGTGGCGACTCTTCAATTTCTTACCCCTTTCCCAAAAGGAAATGAGTTGTCCTAATAATGTCGTATACCTTGACTGATCCGAAAATAGAGGAAAGAGGGGGGGTGCGACACTCAGACATAGAAGTTGCAGGCACGAATAGAGTCACAGAATTGAACGAACTGGATGAGTATCGTTCCCTTGATTTTGAAAGCACACGGAGAATGAATGAAGAGGTTGCACGACAAGAATATTGTTGAACAGAATTTCAAACCCGGAGATATGGTGCTGCTGTATAATTCAAGCTTAAGGCTATTTCCGAGTAAACTCAAGGCACAATGGTCTGGGCCATTTCGTGTAGTTGAAGTGCTCTCTTCGGGTGCCATAGAGATTTCCTCAAAAAATGACTCTCGCACGTTTAGAGTCAATGGACACAACTTGAAACCATATGTGGGGATGGATGAAGTCAAGGACGTGTCCGTGATTCATTTGACTAAGCCCCTAAAGTCGAGAGATCCTTAAACACTCTCATTTGAGTCGTGCCGCGACGTTAAATCAAGCGCTTCTTTGGAGGAAACCCATGTTTTCTTTTGTTTTTCCTTTTTGCTTTGTTGTTGTACTTAATATGTATGATACTAACCCAAATATTAGTGTATAGGGGAAGATTGGTGCATGTTTGGAGAAGTCGGGGTTAAGAACCAACTATGGAAAGGTAAAAAACGTGCTATAAACAAGTCAATTCTTGAAGTACGTCATCACGACCGTGGTAGGACCGCGGTGAATATCACTATTACTGTCTGGGTTCACCGCGACCGCGGTCGGGGCATGGACCGGCCGTGGTGGATTACGTTCATTCTGTCACGGTCCACCGCGATCGCGGTTCGAACGCGGACCGACCGCAGTAGGTTAGTAAGTCACTGCCTCCGATCACCAGGTAAGTATAAAAAAAATTCTCTTTTTCTTTTCTAAACTAACTTCAAATACTCCCCCCCCCCTCCCCCCCGCTACTTTCCCCAAACCCTTTCCTACTGCAAATCCCTAATACACACCTCTTACTCTTCTTCTTCTTCTTCTTCTTCTTATTTCTCTCACAAACCCCTCTCCCTCTCACACACACATACACATCCGAGCCCCCTCCTCCCCAATCTCCCTTCCACTCCAAAATTCTCTTCATTTTCCCCTCTCTCAACTCTACAACTCCCAGGTATGTTATGCTTTTGTCTTTCTTCTTCTTTATTTCTCTTTTGTAATTGTAGTGATAGAAATGTTGTAGTATTTAGAGTAAGATTTTTGTTCCTTTTTTCTTAGTTTTAGTTGGTAATGTGTAAAATATGGTAGAAATAGCATGATGTTGGTGTTTGAAGGTGATTGATGTAGGATGGAGTTTGTGTAGTTATTGGAGTTGATTTGGGGGAGGATTTGTACTTTCATGGGCTAATTTTACGAAACAATTATTCACTGCACACTATGTGCTTGTGAAATCGCCCAATAGAACTATACTTGTTAATGTGACCATAGTGGTGGTGAAGTCTGAGTAACCACCATGGGTTCGCACAACTCAAACCCTCACTAATAGTAGCCCTTCATTTGTCAGATACAATGCATCAATCCTAGAAAAGGTATGCCACAGGTGTATCAGCCAGCGGGTCGGGTGGCTCATCCCGAGCTCGAGCTCAGACGAGTTCGAGCTAGTTTGACAACACCCGCTTTGTATCCAAGGTGGCTCAGGATAGATATAATGCAAGATCAAGTAGGAAGTTGGTCCCTGAAGTGCACATTGAGAGGGCTGCGTTAAGAGTTGAAGGCCCACAAATTTACAACGAGTTGAGGAGACGTCAGCTGGACATCTTCTTTGATGAACTGGAAGAGGTCAATGTTATGATGGTCCGGGAATTCTATGCTAACTGCCCGGACCATGTCGATAGAGTAGTCACAGTACGAAACACCCCGGTGAATGTGTCTCTTGAGGCCATCCGTCGAGTATACAGGTTGTCGGTCTTCACTAGAGATACAGACAACTACCAGGATTATCAGAGACCATCAATCACTTGGAACTTAATGGTTCAAACAATATGTGTCACTGGTAGAGAACCAATATGGACCAAGCCAAGAATGAAATTGAACTCCCAATCTCTCAATTGGGAAGCTAAGTGTTGGCTAACAATCATCAACAATCATCTGATGTCATCCATCAATACAACAGATGTTAATGCACCAAGAGCAGCGGCGATTTGGTGTTTTGTCAATCACTATGACTTTGACGTGGCCCGGATAATTCAAGATGAAATGTTCATTCGGTCCACAGAGGAAAGCAAAGGGTTCTACTTCCCTTCTCTGGTCACCCGGCTGTGCTGTGCATCACGAGTTTCGAAAAACCCTATCTACGATGGGAAATTGCAATTAAAAGCCCCATTTAGGGCTAGTAAAATCACAGTTGGGAAGGACCAGCCTATGGAAGCTGATGATGATGATGATGATGATGATGATGTTGATGATGATGAGGATGGATCTAGGCATACTACCGCCCTACCGGTGCAGAGTTTTGATGAGGCGGGCCCATCACAGGCCCGCCGGAGTACCAGGATGACAGCCTTGGAGCAAGATATGGTTGGCCTACACACTTCAGTCTACGAGCTGGGTTCTCGAGTTGAAAATTTGGCCACCCAAAGTGCTAGGTCCGAGAGAAAGATCATGGGCTGGCTCTGGGAGTTAGGTCGGGCATGCCACCTCGATCCTGACACCGTCCCCGATCAAGACTCTGCACTAGGGAAATCCCTTTCCTTACTTTGCTTTAATTTTTGTGACATGGGGACATGCCAAATATTTATGTGTGGGGTGGGGGATGGGTGTTGTTGTTGTACAATTTTATAGTTTGTGTAGCATTTTGGTTTGTTTGATATTTTGATTTCTTGATTAATTAACTTCGGCTTGGCCCGAAGACGAACAGCTCTCGACGGGTCTCTTGAGGGTCTTAAGTCGATCGAAAAAAAATTAAAAAAATAAATATAACAAAAACAAAAAGATTTTCTTTTGTAAGGTAGTGTACCAGCTCCCCCTTGGTTTTTCTTTAAACCATAGTACTTTTCCAAGGGGTTTTTTTTTTAACCGGGTGTAGTTAATTTTTCTTTTTTAGATTAGGATGTCTTGGGAGAGGGAAGAATAGAAATAGGATCCCTCAACTCTGTAGTACCTTGAATATTGATTGCCTTGGCATGACACTTAGGCTCACTAGTCGACTCTAGCAAGAAAGCCTTAAATTGCATGTTCCTTATTTGGCTGAAAATACTCTGAGCAGAGTGTCTGATGATCCAAACTAAATGAGTCATGTGCCATATGTGTGTGTGACTTTTGTGTATTATGTGCTAACATTCAATTCCTAGAAATTGCCGTGTATGTGTACAAAGCGAAATGGTAGTTTGATTGGTCTAGAAATTGATATACGCATTTCTTTGTTGAACATATTTATATACGTTTATACCCACCTGATTGTATATACCATAGTTAACCTCGTTGAGCCTGTAATCTTGTTTTCTTTGGCAACCACATTACAAGCCTGGCCCAATTTCTGAATTGACGATCTTTTAAACCCTATCACCTCCTAGAAGCATTTGAGTTGTGACGAACATGGAAAAGTGAAAGTGTGGGGTGGTTGGTTGGGCTTTTGAGTGGAACCAAGAGAATCTAGATAAAGGTGCACAGTGTGATAATGAATATTAGAAGCCACCGGGACTGAAAAAATATATATATAGAATGAAGTCTCAAATGGTGGTGGCTGTTGAAAACAAAAGTGTGCTTAAAGAAGTAAAGGACACAATGATGAAAACGGTGAAATAATGGTTTGACAAAAGTATGGGCTTAAATGTGGAAAAAAATGTATTAAAGTGCTTAGGTAGGTGTATCCACTCTTATATCCATATATATATATATATATATATATATACATATATATATATATATCCCACATGTCCCGCAGCTTACATTACAACCAAAATAATGTCCTACTTAATTCTAGACTAAAGGAGCTCGACTGGTTGAGTATTACACTAAGGGCAAGCCTATGGTGCATTTTATGTGGCATGAGAATTTCATTCTGAGGGTAAGAGAAATCTTACTTGTGTGAATTGTCACAACTTTGATATAAGTCTCTTTGTGATGAGTACGCATTTGACTCGTGAAAGGAAGGTAAGTTTGGACCTCTGACTTAGAGTAGGAAAGCCGGTTAGGGACATTGCGTGGCTAGAGAGAGAGTCCACTCTTGAGGTTTGGATGTTATGTTGAGGTAGTCTAGCAGTTTGAATTGTTCTTGGTGCAAGGAGTGCGAAAGTTATCCTGTGATGATTAGGCCTATAGACTATGGTTTTGTTGCTAGAGGACTAGCAACAATTTAAGTGTGGGGTGTTGATTGTAGCCTATAATATGCGATGTAGATGCCATTTATGCTCTAAGTTAACCATGCTTTATTGATGTTTTAAATGCTAAATAATAACAAAATGCTCTAATTAAGGTTTTTGTGCTTTGCAGGAGTTACTTCAAAGTTGGAAGATAATATGGAGCATTTTGGAATCAAATATGTAGATACAAGGCCAAACGAGAGAAGTCCAGATGAAAACGAGCAAGAAAGGGCTGCGAAAAACTGGGCAACAGTCGACCGCGGCTGGAATACGGTGGACAAAGGAGAAAAACAGTGTGGGCGTAATCCACCGCGGTTGCACCGCGGTTGGCTCGCGGCCGCGGTCGACCTGGAGATAGCCAATGAACTTTAGGGACTTAGGTGCAAAATGGGGAAATTTATCCTAGCCATATATAAACTCGCCCAGTCAAGGTTAAGCTTGTTTTAGACTTATTTTGGAGGCAAGAACAAGTGGGAGAAAGATCAAGACACCATTGGAGTTTTCAATTTTCTTCTTTTATCAGTATTTTGAGAATTATGAATTAGTTATTGCTTTATCTTGTTTTGTTATGAGTAGCTAAACATTTAGTCTAAGGTTTTGATGGAACCTGCTGAAGGATGAACCTCTTACTATGATAATATAGATTTGCCAAGTTTTAAGCTCTATCTGTTCAACTACGTTTTTGTTGAAGTTAATTGAAAGGGGTAAGGAATTGAAGAGTCGCCACCTAACGAGTTAAGGTGCATTAGGGTACCTACTAAAGTTTATTTATAAACACAGATTAGATAACCGGAGATCGGGTAAGGGCTTGAAATTACTTCAAGGGGAAGGTGTTAGGCACCCCTTGAGGTCCACAACTGTAGTTGTTGAACATCATCACTCCCGAAGTATGTTAGGAATCAATAACCTAGGGTTTAAAGGTGGGATTAGGAATAAGGAAACCTTGGGTGCAATCTAAGTGAGTTGTAACAAAAGCCAGCTAGCGTAACTCGGGAGAGTATGTCTAGTAAATTGGCCGTAACTTGGGAGATATTTACAGTGGGAAGAGTGCTCATGATCGATAGAGACAATTAGGCGAACTTATATGAAACATAGCAGGAGGGGATTCCGTTAATAGGGGAAATCATAACCTTAGATCCCTCTCATTGTTGTTTACAAACCATTCTAAGTTAGCTTTTAGTTAATCTAGTTTCATAAAGTAATAGTTAGTACAAAAACCACCTATTGTTATTCAAAATATCTTGGAAGTTGAGTACGTGGAATTAAGTGTGTATGATAATTGTGATTGGTAGGTTAATTCCCTGTGGAATTTGACTCTGGGCTTAATACCCGGAATATATTGACAACGACCGCTTAGTCCTTTTTACAAGGCATAGTTGGGCGTGATCAGTAGGATAGCCACATGCCTTGAGAAATTTTAGAGCAGTTTGGCGATCATGGTGGATAATGACTAAAGTATGTGAACTTTATTTGGGATGGTGGCTATTGTACTGAGGGAGTTGTAGTATTACGAAAAGGATTTTGCTTGGAATGAAGAAGGATGTGAAAGCTTGATTATCATTTTGGGATGTAACATGACTGTGGTTTTTGGAACGTATAGTTGGACCTTCAGTTGATGTTAATGGGGAATGAACACGTGTGCTCAAGAGGGTTTGTTGATTTCGTGGTAGTTGTACCCAGGAAAATGTAACTGGACGATGTCGATATGGAATTACACAGGTGGTTTATCTCCTGTGAGCAGGTTAGCCATTGCGTGTTTTGATTAAGCTCATATGAAGAGTTATACTTTCTACCAAGCAGGAGACATGTACTACGATGTGAGATCCTTTGAAGAAGATGGTACCACTAGTAGGAGGTCGAATGCGCGATTGTGGAAGATAATTTTGAATGTTGTATGAGAAACTTTGATAAGAGATTGCGAGAAATTTGATGGGTTAATGGTTCTAGATCATGGTAATTAAGAAGGATGAGTCATGTTGGCTTCCATATTTATGTTATTGTAGCTTAAATCTAAGTGAGGGAGTCCAGCGTCTATGATTGCCTCGCGTGGTTATGTACTTGTGCAGTTTCGGGTTATCGGTGCATTGGTGGATTAGTTATGACCAGGAAAAGAAAACACCAAGCTTATTTTGGGCAAGGGATATGATGTATGTGTGTTGCATTTGACCTTATCGATTTATGTGCAAATGTTGGGATGACTCAGAATTTATGCTTCTTGATTATGTGATGTTCAAGGAAAATAATTCACCTGGTTGCTTTCTTGAGTCTTCATGTGCTAACAAAGCACTAGTGTTTAGTTATATATTCGTACCAGAATAGAGTGGGTAACTCTTAACAATTGTTCTAGCGCGACCGGCGCTCAACGGAGATACCCCGGCCGAGCAAGCCTACTAGATGACTTCTACCCAACCTTTCCCATTAACAATCTAAGATTCAATACAAGTGATAGACATGAGAAAAGTCAAGTATTCAACATTCTTTTTCCATTACTCGAAGGATATTCATTTATGATTCCAAAAATATACAAGTTTATAGATATAATGAAAACATGTTTGCCAAATACCAACATTTCTAATTAAATCCCCAACATCAAATACCACCCACAACCTATCTACGGAGCCTCTAAGTACAACAAAAGTGAAGAATGGAAGTGTTGGCGATACGGCCCCGGCTATACCTCAAAGCATAAAATATGACGTCAAATAACATAAAGCACGGACCAGAGTAGGGCTCACCAAGACTTTCTGAATAGAGAGTGACTGCTAACGAGGAACAAAGCTGCCCAGTGATGAACCACGTGCATCCATTGAAGATGCAGCAAACCCTGTAAAATGGACGTTAGTAAATGTGGAATAGTACTAGTATGTAAAGCTAAATATCCTCTTTCGAAATAGAACGCCAATAGCAGGAAGGGAAACACCATAGAGCGACAAGTAACATTCAAATATATCCAAGTTCCAAGTTAAAACATAACAATTTTCAAAATATGAAAAATATTATATATTTTTGGTTAGGATACCAATAGCACCGATATACATCGTGTTTTTAGAACGGAGTCCGATCACGCCCGATCGGCTAGGAAATCTCCCCACGAACAATGTGGTTTGACATGTGACACGAAAAAAGGTGTTACCGAGAGTAGTACCTCCATGTGCACAACATGCCGTCCGATCTCCACCCGATCGACTACATGGGTTGACTTTCCAATTCACAGGAATATAAAACTCATCCCAATTAAGGGGAATAACTACAACCACATCAATATTTCAATCTCATCCCAAATAAGGGGAATAATCACAATCCACCCCTACATCGGCACGTGTAGTTTCGGGCGCGGGTCTGATGACCCACCCTTCCTCGGTTTGCTAATGATACCCCCAAAAACATTTTTATTTTATTTTTGCACACAAGGAACACAAAAGTACAAATATATTTTATATTCACCTCTTAACCTTTCACCATATATATATAGCTGCGTTAGTACTTTCAACCATTCACAACATCATTGTTTCCTTTGCTCGCTTGGACATACCTCTGATCTTTCATTACCCACATCTTGTATACAGAGCCTCTACGAATACTAGGATTTTATATAATACTTGCCGGCAACAAGGCCCTGGCTATACCTTACAATACATAACAGATTCAAAAGAGATGGCATGAATTACACACGGCACCGCGAGGAAGTGGGGCTCACTAGTATTGTTGAAAGATGAAGAGGAGGCACCACTAATGACGAACTAAGCTACCTGCTATGGAGCCACCTACATCCATATAAAAGATGTAGGGCCCCCGGCAAAGGGACGTTAGTACCATTGAATAGTACTAGTATGTATAAACAAACTTCACTCTATGTAAACTTAAACAATACACATATATAAGGCATTTAAAGAAACCCAAACAAATATTGCACAGAGATACAGAGGATCACAAATAAGGTTACCACATTTTCTTATTTCAATCGTTTCACCTGTTGCAGCGCGCAACCCAATCCCACCTCACAATCACATTACACCCTTATTACTTCTGTTGCGGCGTGCAACCCGATCCCACCTTACATTTTTGTTGCGGCGTGAAACCCGATCCCACCTTACATTTCTTTTGCAGCGTGCAACCCGATCCCACCTTACAATCACATCACACCTTTATTACTTCTGTTGCGGCGTGCAACCTGATCCCACCTTACCATCACATTTCATAGCAAACAATAACAGCCCACAATTTAAATCACAGGACTTCGTATCATCAAGAGTACAACTTCATAACACCCAAACAATCATATGTTCACAATAGTCTTTATCACCCATTAATTAAACCACAAAGATGCTCATCAACAAGAATATAAATTCATTACAACCCACAATCCATATGAAGTTAAGCCACAATAAACCTTGCCAACAAGGAATGATATATGATATTTCCATGGTCATTTAGTTCAATTAGGTCAATTCACAACTCCCTTTCATCACTTGTTACACAACCCTTATCACTTAATTACATTTACACATTTGAGTTTGTTACCATTCTTTCATACCAACATACCCAAGCATTTAACAAACCTTGCACATGATAGAGTAATCACATAGAAGTTACCTTTCACAAGTTCAATTATCACGATAGTTGATTAAGAAAAAAATCAGAGAATGAAATCTCACACCTCAACACAACCGGGCAATCAATTCACATATACTCAGCAAGAAACTCATACCGAATGTTTGGAAACCAACAAGGTGACTCTACGAAGATTAAAGTTAACCATACCTACCTCGAGTCATCCCTTTTTTTAATTTCTATCACAATTCACCGAACCGTCTAGCACCGTCAATCTATTCCACAATGTGACATATTTCGCTTAGAATTAGGAATCTTGTACCCAATTGAGCATTTTATCAAACACTATGTGACCCCTTAGACTACCAACCCCCTTTTGAGAATAATTACCCAAACCTGTTTTTCCCTTTACTATATTACGGGGTTTAACTCACATGCATGCAAGATTTCACTTTTTGTTTTCAAGAACCAACCTATGTGTGTTTCATTCTTACACAACATCTGAGAAATTGGGGAAATAGGGTGAAGACTTACCTCTTTGAGTGAAGAAGATAACAATAACTCGATAATTTCCGGGCTTGAGGGATTTTGGAAAATCAAATTGGATGATGTTGAAACCTTCTCTCTCAAGAACTCTCTTCTTCTCTCTATATTTTTGGTCAGAAAATCATTACAAATGAAGGGAAGGGGTGTTTTATAAAATAGGGGGTCAGGTCTTAAATTTAGAAAATAGGAGCCCCGACACAGAAACGATCGCATTCCTGCTATGCGTTCCGGATTCCTGTCGCATAGTTAGCCTTCAAATGGGCCCAAAATGGAAACCAAACTTCCCAGGTATGCGACCACTATGCGGTCTGCATACCTGTTATGCAATCGCATAGTGCGTCGCATAACCTCCTTCGCGAAAACCATGGGGAAAGAATGCGACAACTATGCGGTATGCATACCCAAAATGTGATCGCATTTTGGGTTGCATAGTTGTCCTCAATTTGGACAAGCTACTGTCAAGGTATGCGACCACTATGCGGTCCGCATACCTGTTATGCGATCGCATAGTGCGTCGCATAATGCGCAATTCTTGGAAAATTTAATCTTTCAAGTTCTGGGATACATTTTTTACTCAAAATAGGACCGTTTTAAGAATTTCCACAGTTATAACAGCACAGGGACCTATTCGGGCATTATTTTTGACATAGAAATTTTACGGGTCTTTACAAAATTTATGTTCATTAGTAATGGAATCTTTAAATAGAATAGGTTTCTTCCCAATGTATGGGACAAACTGACCAGCAGTAGAAACACACGATAAAATCATAAACAAGCAATACACCATTTATTTTTGAAATACTTTCCCAAAAATGGCAGTTGTAACGACACGGCCGGTCGTTCCGAGAATTTAGCGTCACTTCCCCCATTTCTGCTTCATTTTATATGGTTCAGCTTCATTTATGTGTGTTTGGTCGGTTGGTTCGGGTTCAGAGTGGTCATGGTGAGAATTGAGGCATTAGTCTCTTAAAGTAGCCTAATAGTTGAGAAAATCAACTGAGAGTTGACTTATTGGTGAACGACCTCAGAATGCGGATTTTATGGTTCGGATAGCTTCGTTAGGTGATTTGGGACTTAGGAGTGTGTTCAGAATATTTTTTGTGATATCGGATGTAGAATTAGGCTTGAATTGGCGAAAGTTAGTTTTTGGCGATTTCCGGTCGGCAGTGGAAAAAAGGCTATCGGGATCGGAATGGAATTCCAGAAGTTGGAACAGGTCTGTAATGTCATTTTGAGTATGTATGCAAACTTTCAGGTCAATCAGAGGTGGTTTGGTTGGATTCAGCGTAGTTGGCGAAATTTGGAAGTTTCAAAGTTCATAGGCTTGAATTTGATGTAATTTTGGTGTTTTCGTGTTGCTCTTGGTGTTTCGAAGGCTCGACTAAGTTGGAGTGATGCTATGGGGTGTGTTGGTATGTTTGGTTGGGGCCCCGAGGGGCTCGGGATTGTTTTCGGATGGTTAGCGGGGTTTTGAACTTGGAAAAATCTCAGAAAATAGCTGCTGGTGTGATTTTTGGTGTTGGCCGCACCTGCGGATGGGTAGCCGCAGGTGCGATGGGCAATGCGCAAGTGAAAAAAAGGCTAGGCAAGGGAATTTCCGTAGGTGCGAAGTTTTGGCCGAACCTGTGAAGCCGCAGGTGCGGAAGATTGGCCAAAGGTGCGATATTCGCCCGTTAAGTGGGATTCCGCAGGTGCGCACCTGGGACCGCAGGTGCGACCAAGTGTCCGCAGGTTCGGAAATGCTAGCAGAAACAGTATATAAGAGGCATTTGTGAAATTCATTTCATTTCACCATTTTTGCATGCGAGAGAAGCTCCTTTGAAGACAGATTGGAGAGGGGATTCGTGATTCTTCAGGAAAGGTAAGTTCTCGGGTTATTAACATCAATTCAATGCTATTTAGATTCGGATTTGTCTTGTATTTGAAGAATTAAAGTAAGAAAAGTTTGGAAAATGGGAGAAAGGAGTTGGGAATTTCTTTTGGCAATTTTAGTGGGCAATTGTTGTCCGATTTTGACGTTCTTGGTATGTACGGTCTCGTGGGAGGATAAGGGTTCTTGTGATGTAGATTTTATCGGATTTTGAGATGTGGGCCCGGGGCTCGGGTTTGGCCTAATTTCGAGATTCTTGCATAATTTGATAATTTTTGATTGGGTTATGTTCCTTGAGTATATATTGATGATATTGAACTAGTTTTGGATAGATTCGGAGCAATCGGGAGCCAATTTGACGGGCATGAGCATAGAGGACTAGTGTCGTGGCCTAGTGGAGGTAAGTAATGGTTATAAATCTTGTCCTGAGGGTATGGAACCCCGTACTACATATTTTCTCACTGATTTTGGAATGCCGCACATGTCGGATGACGAGTATGTGGCGCGTACTGATTTTTGGACTGGACTAGGTCCTCTCCGCGGCAACTAATGCGTTGCATATTTTTTTTACTCAAAACCTTATGTTAAATTATGTTCTAAAGATTTGTGAAATATTTGGGCTACACGCCGTGTTTGGGGCCTCGTGCCGATCTGTTAAGACCTCTTGGGGGCTTTTTACTATTGTTTCCCTCACTATTTGTTGACGATCTCACTCACCATCATCGTGCATACTATTTTTCGAAACTCAGCCTGATTTACACTACATGAGCATTAAAATGATGTTTTGGGTCGAGTACCCTATTTTACTGATTCACTCGAGGGGCCTTTGAGTGGTTCTACCGAGTGTGGCCGAGGGCCAAGAGTGAGAGTGAGGTGCTGAGTGATATTAGCACTTGGGCTGAAGGAGCCCCTCCGGAGTCAGTACACACCCCCAGTGAGCGCACCGAGTGATGAGTGATTGGGAAGCCGAGTGACGAGTGATTGGGAGGCATGAATGATTGTGAGGTGCTGAGTGACTGTGAGGCATGCCCGAAGGGCTGATTATGATACATGTTTTTCCCGAAGGGCTGATTATGATACATGTTTTGCCCGAGGGGCTACTGATGATTTTACTACATTCATTTTGATACTAAATCTTTCGGTTTGAAGTTGTTAAAACTATGCATTCTTTAAAGGATTTTTCTGAAGTTTATTTTAAGGCTTGATGATTTCACATATCTATTTTATACTGTTGGAAAGAAAGGTTGTGCATCTTGTGATTTGATGACATTGATTTTATGTTTTTCTTGCTGCTCAGACCTGATTTATTTTCATTACTACTGAGTTGGCGTACTCACATTACTCCATGCACCTTGTGTGTAGATTCAGGTGTTAGGGCAGGGTGAGTTGTCTATCTGTTCCAGAGATTCTCGGAGGTTTGCGAGGTAGCTACATGTGTCCGCAGTGCTGCTCCATCTCCTGCTTACTATTATAGAATTTATTTTTCGTTAAGTTGTATATATTATGTAGATGCTCATGACCTGTGACTCCGGGTTCTCGGGGGGTTGTATTTAATGTTCAGTATAGATTTAACTGTTTTATAAATGTTTAAAGGAAACTTTTATGGGTAATCGGTATAGTAAATAGGTAAATGGGAGTTAATTATGATTTGAGTGAATTTTTGGTTGGCCTAGTTCCATGGTAGGAACCATCATGACTGTCCTGGATTTGGGGTCGTGACAGATTGGTATCAGAGCGCTAGTTTACATAGGACTCACCGGTCATGAGCAGGTTTAGTAGAGTCTTGCGGATTGGTACACTGACGTCTGTACTTATCTTCAAGAGGCTGCGGAACCCTTAGGAAAATCTCACATTTTTAAAATTCTTGTCGTGCGAATCCATTGTATTCAGCCAAGAGCGTAACTCTTGAATTCCTTCCATGTATTCAAGTACGCACGAGAGCGCCTGGTATCAGCTGTGCATCGACGGCTTGTGGCTTCCATGGATGAGATGTGATTTTGGCATGTTGGTAATGGGCTAGTGTGGAGGACTTGAGGCTGGATTCATTCTGTAGCTTGGTCGCTGAGATTTTTGTTATGTAGGCACATGCAATTGGAGACTTGTATGTCCGTTTATGTTCTTATTGATGAGAATTGGTGACTAACATGCCTATGTGGTGGGTGTGAATTGATGGTTAGATGTGTTCAGACTGGGAAATGTGTCGAAAGGGTTGGCTGGAAATGTGGTAAGATTTATTGAGTGTTTGATTTCTGTCTCGATTTGGTATATGGACTTGAATTGTGAGTATGTTGGAAGACCTCTCATGTTGTGTAGTTGTGGAGTGAAATGGATTTCTCTGTTGGGGTATGAGTTCCTGGTGATGTCTTTGAGTTGATCATTTGTCCCAGTAACGTTCATGTATTTGATTGACGGTGTATTCCAGTAGTATCAGCACTCCTTATTATTGTATTCATTGATGGCGTCCTGGCATATTCACGTAGCCGGGAGTAGCATACTCAGTATCTGAGGATGGCATTATAAGGATTCAGGGAGGAAAGGCTCTATGTCAATTCTCTGACTGTGAATTTTTGGCTTGGTTCAGTAGCATTCTTGGGACACGCGGTGTCCAGTGAGGGTATCCATGTGGTCAGACATGTGTAGGGAGAGTTTCCAGAAGCTCGAGAATTCTGTGACCGCCACTCCAGTGTTAGTTCGGCAATCGGCTTCAGGTTTTTACCGCATTTCTATGCTATTTAGATTCGGATTTGGCTTGTATTTGAAGAATTAAAGTAAGAAAAGTTTGGAAAATGGGAGGAAGGAGTTGGGAATTTCTTTTGGCAATTTTAGTGGGAAATTGTGGTCCGATTTTGATGTTCTTGGTATGTACGGTCTCGTGGGAAGAGAAGGGTTCTTGTGATGTAAATTTTATCGAATTCCGAGATGTGGGCCCGGGGCTCGGGTTTGGCCAAATTTCGAGATTCTTGCATGATTTGATAATTTTCGGTTGGGTTGTGTTCCTTGAGTATATATTGATCATGTTGAACTAGTTTTGGCTAGATTCGGAGCAATTGGGAGCCAATTTGAGGGGCATGAGCATAGCGGACAAGTGTCGTGGCCCGGTGGAGGTAAGTAATGGTTATAAATCATGTCCTGAGGGTATGGAACCCCGGACTACATATTTTCTCACTGATTTTGGAATGCTGCACATGTCTATACGCCGTGTTTGGGGCCTCGTGCCGATCTGTTTAGACCCCTTGGGGGCTTTTTAATGCTGGTTTCCGCACTATTTGTTGACGATTTCACTCAGCATCATCGTGCATACTATTTTTCGAAACCCTGCCTGATTTACACTACATGAGCATTAAAATGATGTTTTGGGTCGAGTACCCTGTGTTACTGATTCGCCCGAGGGGCCTTTGAGTGGTTCTACCAAGTGTGGTTGAGGGCCAAGTGTGATGTTGAGGTGCTGAGTGATATTAGCGCTTGGGATGAAGGATCCCCTCCGGAGTCTGTACACACCCCTAGTGAGCGCGCCGAGTGCCGGGTGACGAGTGATTGGGAGGCTGAGTGACGAGTGATTGGGAGGCATGAGTGATTGTGAGGTGTTGAGTGTCTGTGAGGCATGTCCGAAGGGCTGATTATGATACATGTTTTTCCCGAGGGGCTACTGATGATTTTACTACATTCATTTTGATACTAAATCTTTCGGTTTGAAGTTGTTAAAACTATGCATTCTTTAAAGGATTTTTCTGAAGTTGATTTTAAGGCTTGATGATTTCACATATCTATGTTATACTGTTGGAAAGAAAGACTATGCATCTTTTGATTTGATGACATTAATTTTATGTGTTTCTTGCTGCTCAGACCTGATTTATTTTCATTACTACTGCATTGGCGTACTCACATTACTCCCTGCACCTTGTGTGCAGATTCAGGTTTTAGGGCAGGATGAGATGTCTATCTGTTCCAGAGATTCTCGGAGGTTTGCGAGGTAGCTGCATGCATCCGCAGTCCTGCTCCCTCTCCTGCTTACTATTATAGAATTTATTTTTTGTTAAGTTGTATATTTTATGTAGATGCTCTTGACCAGCGACTCCGGGTTCTCGGGGGATTGTATTTAATGTTCAGTATAGATTTAACTGTTTTATAAATGTTTAAAGGAATCTTTTATGGTTAATCAGTATAGTAAAGAGGTAAATGGGAGTTAATTATGATTTGAGTGAAGTTTTTCCTGGCCTAGTTCCATGATAGGCGCCATCACGACTGTCCTAGATTTGGGGTCGTGACAGTAGTGCACAATTTCAACTCATAAATATGTAAAGGCTTGAAAAACACATTGGAAATTCTTACAAAGCATAGCGTTAGTTAGACCAGCCACATTGGGGCATGACTTGAGGACATAAGCTTTTAGGAAAATATGTTTTTTTTAAGTTAAATTGGAATAGTTGAATCAAGGCTCATTTCATAACCTTCTCACATCATTTTATTTCATTGGCACCATTGGCCATAAGTACACTTTTAATTCTTGTTACGTTGACCACACTTTATACCCCAACTCACTTTTTTCACTTTCAAGCATCTTTATAGATTATCATTAATATGAACATTCGAAGTCTAGACTTTAAGTGTATATATATATATATATATATATATACACTTAAAGTCTAGACTTCGAATGTTCATATTAATGATAATCTATAAAGATGCTTGAAAGTGAAAAAAGTGAGTTGGGGTATAAAGTGTGGTCAACGTAACAAGAATTAAAAGTGTACTTATGGCCAATGGTGCCAATGAAATAAAATGATGTGAGANTATATATATATATATATATATATGAGCAATAGGAGTTTTAGACGCATTGATAATTCTTTCCAATTGGAGCATAATGGACTTTCATTCGAAACACGGCTCAAATCCATAACATTTTAATACACATATCATTCTTGAATACATTCCCTAAGGATAAAAATGCAATAGGAACATTTGAAACATATTATGAATACATAATTCTCGACACTTTGCTCACTCGGGACAATCAATTCTATTGGGAACAACTCGAAACATGGGAATAAGGAACTTGAGCCAACCATACTTGAAAATTACATGAACATCATGGAATTCATTTCTAAGAGAGTAATTTAGACAACATACCTTTTTTGAGAGTTTCTTAAGTTACTACAATGCCCCCACACTTCTAGCAAAAACAATCTATAGGAAGGTAGTGAAAATCGGTTAATAATTAGAAGTATTGCCGTGGTGTAACACTCTTAGGAATTCTGTCAAACACCTAGCATGAAAGATAGACTACAAAGCCCTACAATGGTAATTCTTCCCCCCCCCCCCCCCCCCCCCCAACAGTTTTCAACTAGATACTACCCAAAATAGTTCAACAACATCTCATTCTACCACCTATTGGCACATGCATGGCCTATCCCCAACCCCACAATCTACTTAGAGCCTAAACAATTTTTATGGAAGATTAGGACAAGAACTTACCTGAATATATGGTGGTCTAGTGAATGGCTTCTTGATTCTTGAAAATTAGTGCAAGAATGGGTGATTAGAATGCCAAATTTCTTCCTTCTCCCTCTAAAATGCTCTTACCTCTCTCTAAAATCATTAGACAAATGTTCTAAAATAAGCCACAAAGCCTTTTTGTAAAATTGGGTCGGATTATAAAATAGGGAAAATGGACCTTCGGAACTCAAGTCTGCGGTCCTGGAATAGACCATATAACGGATATGCGGCTCGCAAAATGGGCCGCGAAAATTATGCAAAGAACTAGGCTGGTCTAGACAGGTCTGCGGTCCACAGACCACTTACGTGGCCACAAAATGGATCGCATAATGACCCAACAAAATTCTTCATGCCAAATTTGCGACGAAAAATGCGAACCGCGAAATGGATATGCGATCGCAGAATAGACCAC
This sequence comes from Nicotiana knightiana, assembly GCA_005239525.1. Lineage (NCBI taxonomy): Eukaryota > Viridiplantae > Streptophyta > Magnoliopsida > Solanales > Solanaceae > Nicotiana > Nicotiana knightiana. Next base: position 35,908 of record ML382956.1, on the reverse strand, counting down.
AAAATTACCTTCAAAATTCAACAACTTCCTGTTCAACTCTGTGATGATTATGCGGCCCGCGAAATGGTTTTGGGATCGCGAAGCAGACTGCAGAATTGCCTTCTTCTGCCAAAAAATTTACATCCACCCCTCAGTGCATTCTTCAACCCAAAAATTTCATACCGCTTCTACACTCCTCAAACACATAAGTCTACCTCGGCACCGAAAACCTCAAAATCCTTGGCAAAAATTTATGGGGCCTTACAGTTCAAGACTTAAAGTATGGTGTCTAAGGATTTGGAGTCCGTTGTTTGGTTAAGGATTGAGTTTTTGCTTTTGATTATAAAAGGGAAATTGAGTGTTTCTATGTTAGCACTGGAGGACTGCGGTGCGATGTTAGAGAGATGGAAGGAAAAAACTTCAGATTCATAGAAGATATTTCACAACACATGTACCAGTTGGAGATACTATTGAGTACATGAGGAGGGCATATGATGGTCGATGGGTGTTGAGGCGATGTGGACTCATGATTTGGGGTCACTCGGTATGAGTGTTGTTTAAGGTTCGTTTTGTGTTTGAATAGAACTACTATATCAAAGGCTAGTCTAGACTAAATTGGGATAAGTTGAGTCAGTTAATAATGGTTTGACTCAGCATGGTTGTGGAAATGATCATATTCCTTTGATGTGTTAAGGCTATATAGGTGATTTGTGGTTGTATCTGCGGACCTGACAACCACCATAATTTGATTGATTAGAGGTAATTGATTCTTATGGACTTCTTATGTGTAAATGGATACCGGAAGAGTTATGGAAGTTTAAACCACGACTTGAATTCTTTGTCATTCAAGGTTATGAGAAGACGCTTGTGTGTTGCGGTTTGCCTTCTGAAATGAGTAAGTGAAAGGCTTCCAGCCGATGTAGTGTTTATTCTACTAGTGGTTTGGGAGTTATGATAAAATTATTGTGTTCTCACATAGCAACATGTTATGTGCAGTGAACGGTGTGGAAATTTGAAGTTGAGGATCTAGGTTTCAGTTTGGCGTTAATAAGAATATTACGAGCTCAGAAGGGGGGAGGATTTCAGATGTTCAGAGTATGCTCGCACTATTTTTGGACAACTTCATGATGGTCTGTTTGTGGAAGAAGAGTTGGGTACTGAAATGCGGGTGCTTGACTAGCACTATAGAAATAGCATGGTCGATGGCTAGTGATGTTCCGATTTTACTACCTGATGTCAAAGTTTGTGGGGGAAGATCCCACAAAAAGATCGTAAAAGTGTGACGTGTTAGTCATTTAATTGTTAGAGATCGAAACCAGGTGTGGAGATTCTGGTACTATCGCTAGTCGGAGAGTTTATGCATGATAGGCGCTCTATTCCTTTGGTTGTGGATTGGGGGAGTTTGTTCCGAAATGGGTGCTTGCTCGTATGTGTATTGAATAGGGTCATTGAGGATCTTTGAAAGTTTATGGACCCAGTATAGGATGATCAGGATTGGCTTGAGGTCCATAGTTAGATCTAGTGTGAATGTACGCTCTATATCAAGTTGAGTGTGTTCATTCAGCATATCATTTATTATGCAGGAGTCTTCTTCTGTTGAATGTTATCCCTGGCATCAGCTATTCTATGTAATACTCTATTATGACATGTGGGTGTGAGACTGCTGGATTAATCGCACGTGTCTTTTGATCTCGGCTAGCTTGTCGTGTTATATGAGCAAGATGGCTCTCAAGATGCATATCATTTATTGCACCCTAGTCGTGCTTGAGTTTTTTAGCGCATGGCTCTCTCCGTCTCCCTATGTTTGTATTTATGCACTTGGCGTTCTTGTGATCAATATTCAGGAATTTTGTGGCTATGAGCATTTAGGATTGATGGGTAATCCCTTATTGATTGTCATGTTTGGATCTGGTGGCATGTCACCACTGTGTAATAACCCAACCAGTTGTTTTGAGAATTTACATCTTATTCGGTGACTTAAGGTATTGAGCGTCTTCGTAGTGGTATTCTGATGTGCATGTGTGGTCGAGTTCGTATTTCGATTCATTCGAGATTGATTTGGAACCTTTAGAAGCTTAAGCGGTAAGAGTTGACCGAAGTTTGCCTTTTGTGTAGACGACTCCGGAATGGTGTTTTGATGATTCCAATAGCTTTGTTTTGTGATTTTGGACTTAGGAGTGTGTCCAGATTTTGATTTGTGGGTCCGTAGGTTAATTTGACGCATTTCGATGAAAATTGGAAAGTTGAAGGTTTGGAAGGTCAAGACGTTTGGCCGAGAGTTGACTTTTTTGATATCGGGTTTGGATTTTGATTTCAAGAGTTGGTATATCTATATTATGTCATTTGGAACTTGCATGTAAAATTTGACGTCATTTCGGGTTGATTTGATATGATTTCGGACGAGTTGTAGATGTTGAAAGTTTATTAAGTTCGTTCCGAGGTGTGATTCTGTAACGACCCGGTTGGTAAATCCCAGATTTTAGCCTCGTTTCCCCCATTTTTGCTTCATTATATGCGGTTCAGCTTCATTATGTTGTGATAGATTGGTTGGCTCAGGTTCGGAGAAATTTTTGGAGAGAAATGAGACACTTAGTCTCTTATCTTGGTTCAATAGTTGGAAAAGTCAACCAGAAGTTGACTTTTTGGTAAACAATCTCGGAATGTAGATTTTATGGTTCGGATAGTTTCATTAGGTGATTTAGGACTTAGGAGTGTGTTCAGAATGTGGTTTTGATGTTCAGTGTAGAATTAGGCTTGAATTGGCGAAAGTTGGTTTTTGGCAATTTCTGGTCGGCAGTGGAAAATAGGCTATCGGGGTCGGAATGGAATTTTGGAAGTTGAATCAGGTTCGTAATGTCATTTTGGATATGTGTGCAAATTTTTAGGTCAATCGGATGTGTTTTGGATGGTTACGGCATCTTTAGTGAAATTTAGAAATTTCAAAGTTCATAGGCTTGAATTTGATGTGATTTTGTTGTTTTTGCGTTGTTTTGGTGTTTTGAAGGCTCGACTAAGTTTGAATAATGTTATGGTATTTGTTGGTAGGTTTGGTTGAGGTCCCGGGGGCCTCGGGTGTATTTTGGATGTTCAAACGGGCACTTTTGGTCCTTGGGAGATTGCTGGTTTTCTGGTGTTTTTTAGCAGCAGTGGTTTGTTCACTGCAATCGCATGGGTTCATCCGAGATCGCGTAGAGTAAGTTGATGCCAGGCAGATTTTGTGAATTACGATCGCGAATGTAGGTGTGCGAACGCGTAGTGTGAGCAGTCTTGGTCACTGCGTTCGCGTGGCGATGTTTGCATTCACATAGTAGGACTTGGAGTGGCAGTGAGGTGACGGAATTGCTCTATGAGATTGCATAGAGCTGGTCGCGATCACATTGTTGTGAGGAGTGGTCTTACGCGATCGCATAGTTATTTATGCGACCGCGTAGGGTTAGTTTGGATGGGAAGTATTTTTCTTCTTTGCGACCGCGTGCCTTTTTCCGCGATCGCACGGAATAAAGTCTGGGCAGAGAGTTTAAGTTCTAATTTCGGTGGTTCTTGGCCATAACTCATTTTTCCATTTGAAAGCTCGGGGGAAGGAGATTTTGGACGAGATTTTCATTAGGATTCTTGTGGTAAGTGTTCTTCAATCATTTTTTGTTCAATTTCATGAATTTGTCTTGATTTTCACCATGCAATTTGAGGAATTAAGTAAATAATTTGGGGAAAATGGGAGGAAAAATTTGGAAATTTCTTTTGGTGATTTGAGTCGGAAATTATGGTCCGATTTTTATGTTCTTGGTATGTACGGACTCGTGGGAGGATAATATTCTTGTGATGTAATTTTTATCGGATTCCGAGACGTGGGCCTGGGGGCCGGATTTGGCCAATTTCGGGAATTGTGCCTAATTTGATAGTTTTCTGATTGAGGTTCGTCTCCCTAGCATATTTTTATGTCATTGATCTGATTTGTGATACACTAGGAGCATTTGGGAGCCGATTCGAAGGGGCAAGAGCACCGCGGAATAGTTTTTGGGCTGTTTTGAGGTAAGTAACGATTGTATCTCTAAACCTGAGGGTATGGAACCCCGGTATTTGATATTGTTCTGGTAAATGAGGTGACGCACATGATAGGTGACGAGCGTGTGGGCGTGCACCGATAGGGATTGTGACTTGGTTCGTCCCGTAGAGACTATTAAGCCACGTATTCGATTTGAAACCTTACGACATCTTGTGTCCTAGAAATTTATATTTGTGTATGGGCTGTGAGCCATTTTTGAGGCCTTGTGCCGACCTGTTTAGACCCTCGTAGGTACTTTTACACTATTCTCATACTATCCTGCTAGAACATCTATGAACTCAGTCATGTTTACCACTTGTTGTTATTTTCACTGTTATCACACTGCTTTGAAACACTGAGAAGTATTTTAGGCTGAGTCCCGTGAGTTGAGATTAACTGCCCGAGTGGCTTGTGAGGATGACTGAGTGAGGCCGAGCGCCGAGTATGTGAGGATAGTTATGGATCGGGATGCACGCCGCAGTGATATATATGTTATATATTACATATGGACCGGGCTGCACGCCGCATCAATATATATTATGTATGGATTGGATTGCACGCCGCAGCAATATATGTATTATATATGGATCGGGTTGCATGTCGGAGCAATATGCATCATATATGGGTCGGGGTGCACGCCGCAACAATATATATATTGCATCGGGTAGCACGCCGCAGCAATATAGCGCTTGGGCCGAAGGAGCCCCTCTAGGAGTCTGTACACCCCCAGTGAGCGCAGTCGACTATTAAATGGATCGGGCTGCACGCCGAAGCGTATGTTATATGGATCGGGATACACGCCGCAGAAATATACATTATATATGGATCGGGCTACACGCCGCAGCAATATACATTATATATGGATCGGGTTGCGCGTTGCGGCAATATATATATACGCATTGGTTCGGGCTGCACGCCGCAGCAGTTGTTATATGATACCTGATGAATGAGAGTGTTGGGTGTAAGCATTGACTTATGAGAGTAGAGTCACGAGTGACTAAGAGGCTTGCCCGAGAGGCTTTATTTGTGAGAGACATTGTGCCCGAGTGGCAGATACTTTTATGAAACTACTGTTTTCACTATTCTTTACACTGAGCCTCTTTGATTAATGTTGACTAATGTTTCATACAAGTTTAAAAAGGGCAAACTGGAGTTTTGTAAAATCTTTGGTAAATGTGGACTCTTGACTTGATCTATTACCTTTACTGGTACTTATTTTTATGAAATTATAAAGTTTAAATGCTTGTCACTGCACTCATGTTTTTAGATACTTTGGTTACTTACTGAGTTGGCGTACTCACGTTACCCCCTGCACCTTGTGTGCAGATTTTCAGGTACCGGGGCAGAGCGATAGTTGAGCTACCCCACTTGGAGCATTGTTCGGAGATCGTGAGGTAGCTGCTCGGCGTCCGCAACCTACTCTTTATCCTTCATACTCTGTCATTTTTACTTTACTTCCTAGACTTGTTGTAGTAGAGGATTTGTATTAGACTGTATCATCTCTTAGATGCTCATGACGGTTGACTCCAGATGTTGGGACTATGCTTAGATGTTCTAATCATTTTTACTGTTTTTAAATGCTTAAGAAACAAAATTATTATGAAAATTCGGATATTTGATGTATTAAATGAAAAATCATTTTATTATTTTCAGTGAATTGGCTAGCCTAGTATCACAATAGGCGCCATCACGGCTAGTTTAGATTTGGGATCGTGACAAGTTGGTACCAGAGCGGTAGGTTACATAGGACTCAACGGTCATGAGCAGGTTTAGTAGAGTCTTGCGGATCGGTACGGAGACGTCTGTACTTATCTTCGAGAGGTTACAAAACCCTTAGGAAAATCCCATTTTCTTGAATTCTTGTCGTGCGAATCCATTTTATTCATCCAAAAGCGTAACTCTTGAATTCCTTCTATGTATTCGAACGCGTACGAGAGCGCTTAATATCAGTTTTGCATCAACGGCTTGTGACTTCCATGGATGAGATGTGATTTTTTGCATGTTGGTAATGGACCAGTCTGGAGGACTTGATGTCGGATTCATTCTGAGGCTTGAGTGCTAAGATTTCGATTGTGTGAGCCGTGCATTTGGGGACTTATATGTCCGTTGGTTTCCTTATTGACGAGACCTTGTGACTGGATGTCTATGTGGTGAGTATGATTTGAGGGTGAGATGTGTTCATATTATTTGATTGTGACAAAAAGGGATGGGCCTGATATGTAGAAAGAACTATTGAGTGTTCAACTTCCGTCTGGAGTTGGCACATGGCCTCGAGTCGTGAGTGTATGAGAAGACCTCTTACGTTGTTCTGTTGTGGAGTGAAGCGGATCCTTCTGTTGTGTTATGAGTTCCTGGTGATGTCTTTTGGGCTGATCGTTGCCCCGATAGCGTTCATGTATTTGATTAACGGTGTATTCCAGCCGTATTAGCACTCCTTTGTTATTGTATTCATTGGTGGAATCCTGGCGTATACGCGTAGCCAGGGGTAGCATACTCAGTATTTGAGGACGACATTATAAGGATTCAGGGAGGAGAAGCTCTATGCAAGGTTCTCCAGGTATGAATTTTGGCTCAGTTTAGTAGTATTCTTGGGACACGTGGTGTCCATTGAGGGTATCCATGTGGTCAGACGTGTGTGGGTAGAGCTTCCAGAAGCTCAAGATTTCGTTTGACCTCAGCTCTAGTGTTGGTTCTACCATCAGCTTCAGGTTCTTATACCGCGTAACTCGATGCCTCAAGGTTAGGCATTGTTTGTGTTTAGATGCAGAAGGGTGCATTGATTGCGTGATAGCTATGATCTTCGGAAGAGTATAGAGAGATATCATGTTTAAGGTAAGCTGTCAGGCGTATCTGTTGTGGGTTGTCCTGGGGTGTGTGATCCTTATGTTGTCCTGTAGTATGTTCTCTTCTACCAGTAAATGATATATGTTGTAATTGAGTTTAGATCGCATGTGAAAGTTGGCATGACTATTACAATGGTGAATGCGATATTTGCAGATGACTTGAGCTGTTAGACGGGTTGTGTTATTATGGGCATTGTGAGTTATTGTTTGTCTTGATCGTTGTCTTTGAGCCAAGTGGGGAGGTCTGTTAATGATAATTTGATTATACGATTATATGTTGTATTGGTTTCAGTTCGAGGTATATTGGTAAATCAGTTATGACCTGCAGATGTGGGGTCTGGGAATAACTCGAGTAATGAAAATTCCTTCGATATAGGTGGTAATGTACTCTATTGGGTATATGGGTTCTATTGAATGATTGAGTGGAAATTGTAAAAGGTGTAGTGTGTGCAGTGTATGAACTTGCTTGTGGCTTCAAGTGAGTGGATTATTATCCTAGTATGTTAGTGTGCAAACGGGTCAGGTCGATTTTGTCTAATTGGTCAGTGTAATTGAGATTTACGTTGGAGGGTGCCAGGACTTCTGGCATTTCTACATTTTTCATGGACTCTACATATTAGTATCAAGAAAGTCAAGGTAATGGCTTTAGATTCGCATGAAGTCTCTTCAGGGTAAGTATTTTTGTTTTAATGTGGTACTTTTGGGATATTTGAGAGAGTATCTGGCGGCTTACGAGCTTTAGACGGTACAACTTTATGCTTGGGACTCGTATGGTGAGTCTAGGTTGAGAATTGTGGTATTATGGAAAGGAAAAGTATCAATTCGAAGGTAAGTTAGAAGGAACTTGGATTAATAGAACAGCTTGGTAGTAGGTCGGATCGGCAGGGTAAGGGATATGATTCGCTCTTTGGGTGTTTATGAGGTAATGAGTTTTCACATGTGCTTCTTAGCAATACTCTTGGATTTTTGGTGGCCTGCGTAGCTTGGTTGAGTTAGAAGGATTCATTCCAGACAGTTTGGTGTTGTACAAATGGGATTCAGATAGTTCCAGATGGTTTCTACCACGGTTAGAGATGTATATTTTCTACTGGCGTGAGGTGTAGGTGATGTATAGTGATTTTTCTTCTAAATGGGACCAAATGGGAAGTTCTTGACCTGTTGGGTGGCTTGATGAAGATATATATTCTTGAAGAGTCAATGTGTGGAGTTTAGGGTGCTTCATTGGTATTGCGGCGCTCTCTTGTTGGATCGATGGTTGATATTCAAGGTTACTTGGTAACAGGGAAGAATTATACGGGTACCCCTTGTGTAATGATTGAATATTAGAGATGTGCTATGTATTCGAGCGGTGGAGTTGAGATCACATATAGTAATTGGTGCACTTCGTGACATCGAGACTGATAGTTCTCATAAACAGGTTATTTTGTGGTAGTGAACTATGAAGATGCGAGCGAAGCTAGTCGGATGTTAGTATGTAACATGATTCAGTCATTTTGATCTTTTCGGTGAGTTATCTAGATGTTGTGGGTGACCAGAGTTGATTCAGGGTTATTGGTAGGCCCGTATGAGTGTGTGTTCTGCAGTGGGTCGAAATTGCTGACTCCAAATTGCTATTTTTAAGGGATTTACCATCCGATTCTCGTTGAGTTATTCATATTCTGGTGACCTATGAGTTACCCTTCGGTGTTGCGAGGCGTGGTGATTGTTCGTTATATGCACTTACGGTGCGAGTTTATTTGGGCTTTATAGGGGGATCTGAGTAAAGTGAGTAATTGGGTATTGCGAGGTTGAGACATACTGGTTATGTTCTTTCTGATTTGTGTGGCATGGTATCATCCGATTTCCCCGTGGGTATGGCAATGCACTTTGAGTAATTGATGTCGAATTTTGAATGGTTATTGATTTTGGGCAAGATGGCTTGAAATATTTCATGTGGACCAACGTTTGGATGAGATCGCACAGTTTTATGTAGGGGTATGACCCTTGGTATTGGATTCGTGTGTTTTGATTTTTACGATGTGTGCCAGGCTTTTAGCATGATGTTGTGATGGTAATTGTTAATGGTAGGATAGTCCTCTCGTGTGAATCTTTCATATAATTTGATTACAGTAGGATGTTGCTATTGAGTGCACGAGTTGCAAAGGCTATGGCTTCGAATTGTATCGATGTGTCATGTCATCGGAGTGGTCGTGTTGGATGAGAAGAGTTCATTGGAACTAGAATGAATATTGTCAGAATTGTTTACAGCATAGTTGGAAGGATAAATATCGGGAGTCGGCTTAGAAATCTGCTATACTTCCTGTTTGGGAAGGGGGAGCTTCATATCTGACTGATCGGACGAATGGTTGCTAGCTTCTATGTTTTTCTTTCCTCGTCGGCAGTATATGAAAGTGTTAGAGCGAGGCATTTATTGATACGAGGTTATATACTGATATTGGGTTGTCTTGAGCAATTATTGTGGTTAAGATTAATCGCAATGAGTGTTCAAGTCATGTGGTATACTATGTGATTACATCTTGGGTTACGGATATGGCTTGATACAGCGTTTTCAGACATGTTCAGTTTATAGTTTTGGAATTTTGATCTTGTATATTACTTCAGAAGTGGAAATTTGGTTCTAAGGTTTATGGGTCAGGTTGGATTTCAAAATTACAACTATGTTGTGCTATTGGACCTAATTGGGATAGGGTGACGTGGGACGACCCTCGAGTATGTGCGTGGTAGGCTACACGGCAATTTGATGGTGTTAGATAACAACTCTTGGCACGTTCGAGGACGAACGTATGTTTAAGTGGGGGAGGATGTAACGATCCGGCCGATCGTTCTGAGAATTTTTCCCGTTTCTCCTGATTCTGCTTCATTATATGCGGTTCAGCTTCATTATGTTATGATATATTGGTTGGCTCGGGTTTGGAGCAATTTTTGGAGAGAAATGAGACACTTAGTCTCTTATCTTGGTTCAATAGTTGGAAAAGTCAACTAGAAGTTGACTTATTGGTAAATGTCCTCGAAATGTAGATTTTATGCTTCAGATAGTTTCATTAGGTGATTTGGGACTTAAGAGTGTGTTCGGAATATGATTTTGATGTCCGGTGTAGAATTAGGCTTGAATAGGCGAAAGTTGATTTTTCGCGATTTCCGGTCGGCAGTGGAAAATAGGCTATCGGGGTCGGAATGGAATTTCGGAAGTTGGAGCAGGTTCGTAATGTCATTTTGGATATTCGTGCAAATTTTCAGGTCAATCGGATGTGTTTTGGATGGTTTCAGCATCTTTGGTGAAATTTAGAAATTTTAAAGTTCATAGGCTTGAATTGGATGTGATTTTGATGTTTTTGCATTGTTTTTGGTGTTTCGAAAGCTCGAATAAGTTTTAATAATGCTATGGGATATGTTGGTAGATTTGGTTGAGGTCTCGGGAGCCTCGGGTGTATTTCAGATGCTGAAACGGGCACCTTTGGTCCTTGGGAGATTGTTGGTTTTCTGGTGTTTTAGCAGCAGTGGTTTGTTCACTGCGATCGTGTGGGTTCATCCGCGATCGCGTAGAGTAAGTTGAGGCCAGGTGCATTTTGTGAATTGCCATCGCGAATGTAGGTGTGCGATCGTGTAGTGTGAGTAGTCTTGGCCACCGCGTTCGCGTGGAGATGTTTTTGTTCGCATAGTAGGTCTTGGAGTGGCAGTGAGGTGATGGAATTTCTCTATGGGATCGCAGAGAGCTGGTCGTGATCGCATTGTTGTGAGCAGTGGTCTTACGCGATCGCATAGTTGTTTCTGCAACCGCATAGGGTTAGTTTGGTTGGGCAGCATTTTTTTTCTTCGCGATCGCACAGAGTAAAGTTTGGGCAGACAGTTTAAGTTCTGATTTCGGGGGTTCTTGGCCATAACTCATTTTGCCATTTGAGAGCTCGGGGGAAGGAGATTTTGGACGATATTTTCAGTGAGATTCTTGTGGTAAGTGTTCTTCAATCATTTTTTGTTCAATTTCATGAATTTGTTTTTATTTTCTCCATGCAATTTGAGGAATTAAGTAGAAACTTTGGGGAAAATGGGAGGAAAAATTTGGAAATTTCTTTTGGTGATTTGAGTGGGAAATTGTGGTCCGATTTTGATGTCCTTGGTATGTGCGAACTTGTGGGAGAATAATATTCTTGTGATGTAATTTTGATCGGATTTCGAGACGTGGACCCGGGGGTCAGATTTGGCCAATTTCGGGAATTGTGCCTAATTTTGATAATTTTCGATTGAGGTTCGTCTCCCTAGCATATTTTCATGTTATTGATCTGATTTGTGATAGACTCGGAGCATTTGGGAGCCGCTTCGAGGGGGCAAGAGCACCGCGGAATAGTTTTTGGGCTGTTTTGAGGTAAATAACGATTGTAACTCTAAACCTGAGGGTATGAAACCCCGGTATTAGATATTGTTCTGGTAAATGAGGTGACGCACATGCTAGGTGACGAGCGTGTGGGTGTGCACCGATAGGAATAGTGACTTGGTCCGTCCCGTAGCGACTATTAAGCTGCGTATTCGATTTGAAGCCTTACGACATCCTGTGTCTTAGAAATTTATACTTGGTTATTGGTTGTGAGCCATGTTTGGGGCCTTGTGCCGACCTGTTTAGACCCTCAGAAGTACTTTTACACTATTCTCATACTATCGGGATAGAGAATCTATGAACTCAGTCATGTTCACCACTTGTTGTTATTTTCATTGTTATCACATTACTTTGAAACTCTTAGAAGTATTTTGGGCTGAGTCCCGTGAGTTGAGATGAATTGCCCGAGTGGCTTGTGTGGATGACTGAGTGAGGCCGAGCCCCGAGTATTTAAGGATAGTTATGGATCGGGATGCACGTCGTAACAATATACATCATGTATGGGTCAGGTTGCACGCCGCAGCAATATATATATTAGATCGGGCTGCACGCCGCAACAATATAGCACTTGGGCTGAAAGAGCCCCTCCAGGAGTCTGTAGACCCCCAGTGAGCGTAGTCGACTATTAAATGGATCGGGCTGCATGCCGCAGCAATATACATTATATATGGATCGGGTTGTGCGCCATGGCAATACATACACACACACACACACACACACACACACACACACACACATATATATATATATATATATATATACACGTACGTATTGGTTCGGGCTGCACGCCGCAATAGTTGTTATATGGTACCTGATGAGTGAGAGTGCTGGGTGTGAGCATTGACTTATGAGAGTAGAGTCACGAGTGACTAAGAGGCTTGCCCGAGAGGCTTTATTTGTGAGTGACACTGTGCCCGAGTGGAGGATACTTTTATGAAACTACTGTTTTCACTATTCTTTACACTGAGCCTCTTTGATAAATGTTGATTAATGTTTCATACAAGTTCAAAAAGGGCAAATTGGAGTTTTCTAAAATCTTTGGTAAATGGACTCTTAACTTGATCTATTACCTTTACTGGTACTTATTTTTATGTAATTATAAAGTTTAAATGCTTGTCACTGCACTCATATTTTTAGATACTTTGGTTACTTACTGAGTTGGCGTACTCACGTTACTTCCTGCACCTTGTGCAGATTTTCAGGTACCGGGGCAGAGCGATAGTTGAGCTACCCCACTTGGAGCATTGTTCGGAGATCGTGAGTTAGCTGCTCGGCGTCCGCAACCTACTCTTTCTCCTTCATACTCTGTCATTTTTACTTTACTTCCTAGACTTGTTGTAGTAGAGGATTTGTATTAAACTGTATCATCTCTTAGATGCTCATGACGGTTGACTCCAGAAGTTGGGACTGTCCTTAGATGTTCTAATCATTTTTACTGTTTTGAAATGCTTAAAAAACTGAATTATTATGAAAATTCGGATATTTGATGTATTAAATGGAAAATAATTTTATTATTTTTAGTGAATTGGCTAGCCTAGTATCATGGTAGACGCCATCACGACTAGTTTAGATTTGGGGTCATGACAGATATAGTTTTGATGTTGTTTGATGTGATTTAATACCTTGATCGGGTCCACGTTATGTTATGGAACTTGTTGGTACGTTTGGACGGGGTCTCAGGGGCCTCAGGTGTGTTTCGAATTGGCTACGGGCCATTTTCTCATGTTTTGGATTTGCTGGTCTGATATCTGGTGTTGCCTTGTACGCCATCGCAAGTTTCAAGCCGCGTTCAAATAACATGTTCTTGTGGCTTGCCATTTCCTTCTTCACGTTCTCAATGAGTGGTTCGTGATCACGTACGTGTGAGTTTTTCTTAACTCTGTTCGCATTCTTTCTTCCGCGTTCGCATAGTGCTTTTCGTGGGGTAGTATTATTTCTTCTTCACTTTCGCTTCTTCCTTTTCGTGTTCGCATAGCACATTCTTGGCAGCTGATGATTTTCTTCTTCACAATCGCATGCACATTTCCTCGTTCGCGATGCATGTTACCTGGGCAGAAATATAAAGAACTCTATTTTAAGAGTTTGGCCATGTTTATCATATCTGGATTTGAGCAATTTTTGAGGGGGTTTTCACGTGTTAGAATTTGGGTAAGTGTTCTTACCCGGATTTGATTTTATTTCATGATTTTATCTTTTTTTTATCAATAAATTAGTGCTTTGAGTTGGGAAATGGGAATTTTGTGTTAACTTTCAAAAAATATAAAGTAATGATTTGAAGGACGAATTAATGTCGGAATTGGATATATTTGGTATGGTTGGACTCGTATCTGCATGTGTGTTCGAATTTTATGAATTTCATTGGATTTTGAGGTGCAAGCCCGGGGTTGGATTTTTTGGTTGACTTTTTAGTTTTTAAAGATCGAAACTTTATTATCCGGAATTGTTTCCTATGGTTCTTATTTATGATATTAAGTTATTTTGGTTACATTTGGGTTGCCCGGAGGTTATTTCACCCGAGAAGGTCATTTTAGAGTATCAGTCCAGTTTGTTTGAGTTAAGTATCTTGCCTAACTTTATGGGAGAGTGGGGGGGGACTACCCCTTAGGATTTTAGTCGTTTGTGCTATGTGTGTCAGTGAAAGTCGTGTACGTAAGGTGACGAGTACGTACTCAGGCTTATATGTGAAAAATTTACTGGCTTAGACTCTTAGGCCTCTTTCATGTACTTATTTGTAATTGTTAGCACATATTATTTCTTTTATTCGTCATGTCTACTATCACATGCTTTATTTGAAGTTGTTGTTACATGTCACCTTCTTTACTTGTCGAGTTTGCTCTTATATGCTTTATTAGGAATTGTTATCACTTTATGTCATCATGTGATTTCTTTTATTGTGGAGCTACTTTTAGTTGAAGTTGTTTTTGAGTTGCTCATGCATTTAGACATAGTACTATTTTGTGTCATCTATTTCATTGTTAGCCTAATTCATACACTAGAGTCCGAAGTTTTTCCAATCCATGAAAGTACTATCACTGGCGAGGTTATCCTTAAATAATTAATTGGAATTGAATTTATCGAGACTCATTAATCTATTCTAATCAAAGTTGTGTTTAGAAAGGTGTGTTGTTCCTTGTTGAGTTACTCTTCCATCATTTTGTTGTTATTAAGATTCTATATACGTTGTGTTGAGTTGTGGGCTATTTGTTGTGAAAATATTGATATGGTTGAATCTTTGAAAAGGTCACGACCCGAACAAATGGGCCGCGACGGGCACCCGGTACCTTACTCGACCGAGTACCAACGTAACATATCATTCTTATTACATCATCATATACACGTGACATACGGTCCTAATAGGCCAACATAATCATTTATAAACTCAAAACATAGGCCGACAAGGTCGTACAATCTTCCACGTATACGACATATGTCTACAAGCCTCTAAGAGTACATAAATATCATAAAGGTCGGGATAGAGTCCCACCATACCAAACAATACCCGTCTAAATCATATTAACCAAACAAGTGACTCCGAGGCAAATGGAGTGCACCAGCATCTTCCGCTGGGCTGATATCCTACTTGGAGGGCTCTCGACCTGTCTATCGGTACCTGCGGGCATGAAACGCAACGTTCCCAGGAAAAAGGGACGTTAGGACGAATAATGTACCGAGTATGTAAGGCACATAAATAAGTACATAAGAGACATGAAAGAAATATAGAGCACATGACTCAACCTGTAAGCCTGAATAGCTTTGTAAATCATACATTACTTTTAGCGCCATGCATATACATATGAATGTAATGTCGTGCATAGGTACATGTTTCATAACATCATCAGCCTCTAAGGGCATCCCATCATATCATATCGGCCACTGGGCAAAATCACCATCGTATACCAGTTGATCAGGTTGTGGTGCGTATATAACGCCATAACCTTTCGCATATCCCATATACATACATATATATGCGTATAGAATTCTGTTTGAATATACATACATATATATGCGTATATAACGTCGTTTGAATATAAATACATATATATGCGTATATAACGCCGTTTGAACCATATTTCAGCCACTGTGGGCATCATCATCATCATATACCAGCTGATCAGATGGTGGTGCGTATATAACGCAGTAACCTTTTCACATATCCCATATACATATATTTACATATATACGCGTATATAACGTCATCTGGTCATGGGTCAATGTGCATATGTAAATGCATGAAATGCATATGAAATACGTCAATAAAATCTCTCGATACGTCATAAGGCTATTATACCTCTGATTAATATCATGAAATAAACTTTACCAACATACGTATTTTCGAGACTCATGAATAGAAGATAATAATAATTTATATGGGGAATCAAGAATATAGACACCCTAGTATTTCTAGGAACAGAGTAATTTATGGAAACCATGAGTTTGCTCGTTTCTTCCGTATAATTTGGACCATGTCAAAAGAAAGAAGAGATAGCCTTAACATACCTAGAGTAAGGAAAAATCCGTGAGAAACTGCAGAATTTGATGGAGCACAACGTGCCTGCTCAGTTCATCTTTAACGTAAGAGCTTCTTAGACCTTATACCTGAAGCTTTTCACTAACTCTTTTCTCTTATTCCCTTTCTTCCTTTTGTTATTATGGAAGACTTGGTAGAAGCACTAAAGAGTAATTTAGATGACCAATTCCACAAGGAAATTGACACTTTGAAAATGAAGTATAATTTAATGACTTTTTTTTTACACGTTTCACTATTATATAGTAATTCTACGTTCCTTAATACAGAAGAAGATAACTAAACTCCTCTGCCCAAAAAAAAAAAAGAATCAAAGTTTTTAAAAGAGATCCCATTTTTAAAAGAGACCACATTTTTTTTTATATAACACCTTGTGTATTTAAAAGTCTTACACGTTGATATTAGATTGACACTAATCTTATTTGCCTACTTATTCATTGGTCTTGTGATCTTCTTTTGATGCCACGTCTCATTTTCACAATTTAATAATTAACTAGGTAATGTTCCGTTATCCGATAATTAATCAATTACACGTATAATTTAAAAATTATCTTAAATTACTTAAAATTTTACTTATTCTTAATATATTTTATATATTATACTTTTGTGGTCATATGGTACCTTTCATGGTACTATTCATAATTATTGGGTATTATCGCTCAACCCGTATTTTATCCCAACATGCTAAACTTGGACGAAAAATCATTTTCTTTGACTTGCTTCCCCTCTCACCTTCACGAATTTACTTATCACTTGTTTGAAATAGCATAATTCTTATAATTTTCAAATGATCATGTTCTTGAACTGATGTCAATTACCTTACGCCAAATTCAACGTACAATACTACAGGGTGCAACATCGTCGTAATTTAATACTGCGAAGCGTAACATCATCGTAATATAATAATGCAGGACGTAATATCGATGTAATATTGCGGGGCGTAACACGAAAGATTGTGGCCTACGGGCACTTGTGATACAAGCTGATATGTTGTGTTGTTGTTATGATATCACATGTAATTAGTTTTGTGGTTTGGTTGTTGTTATGGGGCATAAGGGTGACATCTCACTGTTGTTGACTGTACGGAGTGATACTGGCTATTGCATTATTGTCCGGTCCGAGCGATAAGGGTGGCTATTATACAGAGTGATATGGGTGGCTATATGAGAAATAAGGGTGCCTAATGATAATGTTAGGATGCAGTGATACGGGTGGCTCTAGGAGAGATAAGGGTGACTAATGATAACGTTAGGGCGGAGTGATACTGGTGGCTAACAAAGACATAAGGGTGACAATGTCAGGGATGATGATGGTCGGAGACATTATGTTGGTGATTTTCGTGCAATGGTGTGTTTTTCCTTGTGTTTGTCATACACCTTGCTTGACTTGCTTTGTTGTCTCGATGAGATATTTGATGTCTTTAATATACTTGTTGACTTGGGCTGCAGTAGTACACTCACACAAGCATACACCGTAGCATGTCACTTATACTAGCTCAGGAGTATGAAACTTGACATTGATCATGCACATATGTCCTTGTATTATCTGTTCCATGTTGATATTGAGCATGTGACCATGCTGGGCGGATTATGATTTGGAGCATGTGATCATACCGAGTGGATTGTGATTGTGAGCATGTGAGCATGCCAGGTGGATTGTGAATGTGAGCTTGTGATCATGTCTGGCGGATTGATATTGTGGCATGTGATTTGTCCATGCGGTTGTGATGTGAGATCTGGGAACGAGGTCCCATGAGTATATGATGGTGGGTTGAGAGCCGTGACTTGTGACTATGAGATAAGGTACCACGGAGTGATTTCATTGTGAAATTTGTGTTCTAACAGCTTGATTAATTGATGGTCCTTTGTGATTCTTTATTCAATTTTAATGATACTTCACTGTGTTCTTATTGTTTTACTATTTATATCACTTGTTGGTTCTTGTTTCCTTTTACTGATTTTTCACTTTCTATTATTAGTATTATACTTCTATATTGCACATGTTACTTTGTCTAGTGAGTGTCTTGACTTGTACCTCGTTACTACTTCACTGAGGTTAGTCTTGATAATTACTAGCTACCGACCGTGGTGTACACATACTGCACTTCTGCACATTTTTTGTGCAGATCCAGGTACTTCGTAGTCTGCTGGTTGTCGATAGTATATCAGGTACTTCTATGGAGACTTCAAGGTATACCTGTCATTGCATTCGCAGGCCTTGGAGTCACCTTCAGAAGTTATTTTTGTACAGTATATTTCTATTCCGGAACAATTGTACATAGAGATTTTCTAGTGAACTAAGTAGAGCTTATGACTTGTACTACCAGTTTTAGGATTGTAAGTTATGTATAGAAATTTCTATTTCATATTTAATAGTTGTTGGTTGAATTTTTTTATTAATTCAGTAAGTGTTAGGTTTACCTAGTCTTAGTTACTATGCGCCATCATGACATCCTACTGAGGGAAATTGGGGTCGTGATTCATAGGCATGATGTTCGGATCAGGTTGCACGCCACAATAGTATTATGTTTGGATCGGATAACACGCTTCCACGATGTTATGTTTGGATCGGGTTGCATGTCGCAGCGGTGTCATGCGTGGAACGGGTTGC
Source organism: Nicotiana knightiana (assembly GCA_005239525.1). Taxonomy (NCBI): domain Eukaryota; kingdom Viridiplantae; phylum Streptophyta; class Magnoliopsida; order Solanales; family Solanaceae; genus Nicotiana; species Nicotiana knightiana. Next base: position 17,540 of record ML382956.1, on the reverse strand, counting down.
GCGCTGCAACAGTGAGAGGTTGAGTACGGTTCCTTATACTTATTTTTATTTTGTGTGCCTTATTTTTCATCTCTGAGATAGGTTCATAGCATCTATTTGGCCATTTTATTTGTTACGCGGGCTGGGTAGTTCCTTGCCAGGGTTCATTCTTCCTTACGGGTTATATTCAAGATGTAGCTTGTTGGTGCATTGATGGTGTTGTAAGAGATTTTAGATGGTGTTTGAGGTGGCTTATTTCCCGAGCAGCTTGTATTGGGTGAGACACGGTTATTGAACGTGAGATCAATGCAATCGGATTTATGTAAGAGATGTTAAAGAGAAAATATCACTATGTAGTTCAGAATGAGGTAATGGTTCTTCTCAAGCGGAGAGACTCCATGATTTATTGTTTTGGTAGGCGGTTATGAGCCTTCTACGGGTCTCCTTCATCGTGGTAGTATTGCGAGAGTTGGAGAAGGGCATATATGTTTTACTGGCATCAGATTCATGAAATTGCAGCTATTGTGGTTGGAAGATGTTATTATGGGCATACAACTTATGTGGTGCATGGTGTGATTTCAGAAAGGGTGCATGATCATGTTTTATTACAGCGCGTAAAGATTAATGCGGCATTCTTATGTTAGAATAAAACCTGGTAGAGAATTATGGATGTTAGAATTTGGTTCTAAGGCTTGAGGGCTAAGGTAGCTGGACGGATCTTCAGCCTGGCTCGGGCTAATGTGCCCACATGGGTTGTGGTGGCACTGGTGGGAGCACGAGGTGTTAAACAGCGATTTTGAGCAACTTCATAATGATTTTTGGCACGTTCGAGGACGAACGTATATTTAAGTGGGAGAGAATGTAATGACCTGATTGGTTGTTTTGAGATCTAGCGCGTCGTTCGAAGGTTTGAGGCCTTTAGTAGCTTCACTTAATGTTATAGGACTTGTACGTGTGGTCGGAGTCGAATTTCAGGAAGTTCAGAGTTGATTCGGATGAAAAATTTTCAATTCAGAAGCTTTAAGTTAGAAGAGTTGACCAAGGTTTGATTTTTGAGAAAACGACCTCAAAATAGGGATTTGAAGGTTCCAATAGGTTCTTATGATGATTTCATACTTGGTCATATGTTCCGGTTGAGTACCAGGTCGCCCGGGAGCATTTTGGCGATTATTGTGGAAAGGTGGCATTTTGAAGGTTTTAGAATTTTCTATGTTCGGCTTGAAGTGGACTTTGGTGTTATCGATGTTTGTTTGGGGTTCCGAGCCTTGGAATTTGTTCGTATCGTGATTTGTGACTTATATGTAAAGTTTGGCGTCATTCCTAAACATTTAGATATGATTTGGATGCATTCGCCAGAGTTTCAATGTTTGAAAGTTAAAAGAAAAGGTTTTGATTGTCGATTCATAGTTTTGATGTTGTTTGAAGTGATTTGAGGCTTCGACCAAGTTTGCATCATATTTTAGGATGTGTTGGTATAGTTGGATGGGGCCTTGGGGTCATTAGGTACGAATCGGATTGGAACTGGATCGAGTTTGGGCTTACAACATTGCTGAAGCGTAAGGCATCTAGTGTGATCGCACCTAAGAGGTTTTGGCCGTATGTGCGAGACTGCAGGAGCAGCCTAGGGGTCAGAGAAGCGGGCGAGGGTGAGGATGGAAGGAATCGCAGGTGCAAAGACTTTACTGCACCTTCGAGCCCGCAGATGCAGGGCTCTATTGCTCGGAAGTGGGTTAGTTTGGAGCTAGAGAACCATAGGTGTGGGTGTTTTAGCGCATCCGGAGATGTGGTCATGGGCACGCAGGTGCAGAGTTTTGCTTGAACTGGGAAGTCCGCAGATGCAAATGGCTTTCGCATAAGCGGATGCGCTTCTACGTTTGGATGTTTGCAGAAGCGGAAAGATGGCACCTTATTTGAAGCCGCATCTTCTAGGTTGTTTTCGCAGACGTAGAGCTGCAAAAGCGCAATGAGTTCCGAAGGTGCGGAAATTGCTTGGGTAGAATATATGCTAGCAAAATTTGGATTTTGGTTCATTTGCACCTTATTTCTTCCATGGGAGCCGACTTTGGGGCGATTTTGGAGTGTTATTTTCATCATCAATATTGAGGTAGGTGATTCTTAAACCTTGTGAGTTAAATACATGGGTTATATGTGGATTTAAACATGAAAATTTATGGAATTTGTGTGATTTTAGGAGAAAACCTACAATTTGGTATTTTTGGACTTTGACCACAAAATTGGGCATGGACTTGGGAATAAATCATATATTTGAGTACCTGATATTATGGGTAATGTTTATCATCGAAAATTTTTGAGATCCGGGAATGTGGTCCTGAGGGTTGACTTTGTTGACTTCTCGAGGCGGAGTTGAGGATTATTATGAATTGTTAAATTATAAGCATTGGAGTATATTACATTGATTTGCACAAGTTTGACTAGTTTTTGATCGCTTGGATTTGAATTGAGCAGTTAGAGAGGCATTGGAGCCGGTTGTCACGCACCTTATTCTCGTGAAAGCGGGTTTCGACGTGTGACAACTCTTTTACGGAAGAGGTTAAAAGAGAAGATTCGCCACCTAACGATTTTAAGGTGCTCTAGGGAACCTATTATGCAAATAACTCTATTTTAACTAGTTTGCATTACAAAAGATCGGATAAGGGATCAAATTACCTCAAACAAAATGTGTTAGGTACTCTTCGAGGTCCACAACTGTTGCCCCAGCCGAACTTAAGACTATGTGGATTAGGCTAGGTGATCAAATAAACAAAGAGAAACATAAAAGTTGAAGAGTTCATTATAACACAATGGGAATTGGTACCACTCTTAAGGACTACAGTAATACGATTATAACGGTGTATATTAAATGACTAATTGTATAAAAATAAGGGGGTCCTAAGTTTTTTGCCTAAAGGATCAAGCCGCGCAACATAAATAAAACTTTGCAACTCTCTTTAGATAGGTGTTGCTCATATTCTTAAGCGGGAACAGACTATAATCTCCTGCTACCCGATTACTATGTTGAAGTTGTTTGCCTAAAGCGTTCTAATTCAATTCTAAGTCGCGTCCTATGCATGTACTACTCGTCCCATGCCTATGGTCCAGGAGGTTTTGGACCTACTATTTGGGTGGTTCTAGACTCTAATATTTCTCAAAAATGATAAAACTAAGCGACATTCAAAACAGATAAGACTTCAGGTAAAGACAATTAAAGGCTGAAGTTAGCCTCCACATGTAAGAACCAAATGCACGGGGCCAGATTCTTACATTAAGCAGTAGACAACTTCAGAATTAAGACAAATGAGAGTCATTAAGTCCTATAAAAATGGCTTCTATATGATTTTGATTTCAAGTGTCATACAAGCAGTGTTGCTATTTTAAAACAACGAATTTGCAGATTATGGGTATTACAACCCCTATAGGCATGATCTCTAAATTGTTTGCGCAATGAGGTAGTGAAACTGTTTGAAAGCTCAAAATACCCGAGTTTGATTTTATAGACATACTTTCTAGGTGAGTAATAGTATCCTATAGGCAGGATGTCTAAGAGTTTGTATTTGAACTTGATTTTATCATACTTATTCCTATAGACATGCTATATAGGTGGCAGAGTAATAAAATAACAAAAGTAGTATATTAGTTAATCAATTAAAACTCTATAGACATGGTATCTAGACGAGGATTAGCAGAACATAAATTAATATATTCCTATAGGCATGTTATCTAGTAAGTACACTGCAGTAGACATGGGAACAAATAAAACATTTAAATTCATGCTTCTGATAATAGACAAGGTGAGTGAGTGTGTGATTCCCTATAGACATGGTTTTTACTAGTGTACAATACATAAAAACCAATAGTGTATATGAAAAGTGGGACAGAATAACAAATAGATCACATAAACTCTATAGGCATGTTTTTTACCTTTTTATGCAAACATTAGAATATACTCGTTTACCCAATTTCACTAAATCTCCAATTGTTTGTTTACAAATTATTACAGGCCCACAACGAAATAATACATACTCTAAAGGAAAAATTGGCATCCTATAACAACACATAACAGGAATTGGCAATTATCTAGCCTTATATTAGGTTTGGCAAAGATAGCCCCAAAAAATTTGCATTATATAGCTAAATCCTAAAAAAACTACTCTTTTTCTCTCTAAAAAAACTACTTGCTTAGTTTGGCTTCCCTCCCCCTTTGTTTCCTTGTATTTCTTCTTCTATCTATTCTCTTTCGCTCTCATGGTTGAGCAAATACTCTTGCAAATTATGCAAAACGTCAGTGGGATGAAAAGATAAGGCTGATCTCACATTAGAGAAAATGAGAATCAAAAACTAAGGCAAAAAAAAACATATTTTAACTTTGTTTTTCTTCTCTCTTCTTTTTTTTGGTTGGATTGAATGAGTGGGTATGATTGAAATTGGTTGAAAATACCTAAACGAGGATATATATACAAAATTTGAGAAATATTAGAAGTGGTTTAGACGAGTTTCAAGTAAAACATCAGACCTAAAAATCCAACTGCGACATGTGTATATCACGTTATATATCGTGTACCTCAGTGTATATCACAGTCAGGTTTTTAAGGACATCTATGCATATCAATTTATATATCGTGTATACAACACAATTATTTTATGGACGCCCGTATATATCACATTGTATATTGTGTATATAACACAAATTTCCATGAATATACACAGATACACATGATTACATGAGATATCACCAATGTACATAGAGATATACACATGATACAATAGGGGATACACATGTGGAGACGTCTTCAACTTGAGTTTTCAATCTGAAATGTTTTATACAAAGAAGAAAAATAAAATTGTAATATATTTTATCGATATACACATTATTAATTTTTTATACACAATGATATAAAAATATTATAATTATTAATGTGTTATATATATTTGGATATACAGAATAAAATAGAAAAATAATTATGTGATATATATTTATGGGCTATTTGGTGCCAATATCTATAACTAGGGCTATTTTCTGCCAATTGTGTGAGTACATTGTCACACCATGCCAAAATCCCTACTTAAAGATGACCAAATACAAGCTGAAACAAATACAGGCCACTACAGCAACTACAGACCCAATACAAAGTAACCCAGGGGTATCCCTAGGCCTTCAATAACATTATTCCCCAAAGTAAAAATTGCGATGGGTACCCTATTTGGTCGCCCCCATTTAACCTATACTCGCTTTTTTAAAAAAATTTAACTTGTACTCACTTTTTAAATAACTTCAGCTCCTCTTTCCCTCGCTGAGCTGAAGTTCACCAGTTAACCTGAAGTTCGCCAGTTATAAAGACAAAACTTCAGCATACGGGGCTCAAGTTCCCCAGTTTACAAAGACAAAACTTCAGCTCTAGCGCTGAAGTTTTGTCTTTGTAAACTGGGGAACTTGAGCCCCGTATGCTGAAGTTATTGTCTTTATAACTTGGGAACTTCAGCCCCGTATGCTGAAGTTATTGTCTTTATAACTTGGGAACTTCAGCCCCGTATGCTGAAGTTCCCCATTTACAAAAGACAAAACTTCAATTCTAGAGCTGAAATTCTCCAGTGTAACTGGGGGAACTTCAACTCCATATGCTGAAGCTTTTGTCTTTGTAAATGGGGAACTTCAGCATCGTATATTGAAGTTGTTGTCTTTATAACTTGGGAACTTCAGCCCCGTATGCTGAAGTTCCCCATTTACAAAAGACAGAACTTCAGCTCTAGAGCTGAAGTTCCCTAGTATAACTGGGGGAACTTCAGCCCGTATGCTGAAGTTTTTGTCTTTATAACTGGGGAACTTCAGCATGAAATTCCCCATTTACAAAGACAAAAAAGGGAACTTCAGCCCCGTATGCTGAAGTTTTTGTCTTTATAACTGGGGAACTTCAACATAAAGTACCCCATTTACAAAGACAAAAACTTCAGCTCTAGAGTTGAAGCCCCCCATTTACTAGAGTTGAAGTTCGCAAGCTACTTTAGGCCTGTCTACTACAATGCTGAAGTTTTGCGTGACTGCCTTTGCTACTTCAGCCCCGCATGCTGAAGTTATGCGCAAAAGCGGGTACGGATGCAATTTTTTTTACAAAGCGGGTATAAATTAAAACGTGACACAAAAAATGGGTACGGATGCAAAAGCCCCTTCCCTAAACAAATAGCAGGCCCAAACCTCAGGTTCACTAAGTGTCACGACCTGAAATCCCACCTTCAGGCCGTGATGGCGTCTAACGTTGAACCCGCTAGACAAGCCAACGGTTTGGTTAAGTTTACCTGTTTACAATTGAAATAACAATAATAACTAGAACAAGTATGATTAAAGAATGCGGAAGACTAAAAAAATCAAGAACTTTAACGATGAATGTCATAAAAACTTCCTCAATTACACCCCAGAAATCGGTATCACAATCTCACGAATAGTCTAAGATTTTTCTAAATACAATGGTCTGAAATAAGTGAATACAACCATCTTGGAATTTCAGGATAAGACAGAAAATGAGAAAAAAAGGATAAGAGGTGACGCCAAGGCTTGCGGATGCCTTCAGGACTACCTCACTGTCGTCGTGGACTGAAGGTTACTCCCTGAATCACTGTCCACTGGGTCTGACGCTATAATCTGCACAACATAAAGAAGTGCAGGTGTAGCATCAGTACAACCGACCCAACGTACTGAGTAAGTGCCGAGCCTAACCTCGGCGAAGTAGTGGCGAGGCTAGGACACGACCAGTAATAACACCTATACAATTCAATAGTATACAGGAAGGAATGACAGTAAATAATCAAGTAAATACAACAACCGGGGAGAACATGCTTGGGACAAAGGGCAAAACACTTATTGAGTAACAGAACATGAAAACCGTCTAATATCAAATAACAACATAGAACAAACAAGTGCACGACATCACCCTTCGTACTTTACTCTCGTTCTCACCAAAACAAGTGCATGGCATCACCCTTCGTGCTTTTACCTCACAATATCATGGTACGGCATTATCCTTCATGCATTATCACTCATATCATGACATGACATCACCCTTCGTTCTTTTAAAATGACAATATCGACACGGCATTAACTTTCGTGCTTTTAAGTATAAAATCATGGTACGGCATCACCCTTCGTGCTTTACACTCTCATCCTCACAATGCAATAAATGTATACAAGGCATCACCCATCGTGCTTTACACTCTTTCTCCCCCAAACAATAACCAGAACAACAATTTGGCAAGGAAGAACCACAATACAAATCATAATTTACAGCATCCCGGCAAGGGAACAATAACAGAAATATCATCGTCCCGGCAAGGGATACAGCTATAACCAATCTCACTGAATATACAACATAACCAAATAATCCTCAACCCAACAACTAATCAACAGTGTTCACAACCAAGTATTTCCAACAATTTAATAATCTCCAAAATGAAATCTACTTCATAATACAGTGGATATCGAAGAAAAATGCATATACAATAAGATATGACTCACGGGCATGCTTGACAACAAGGTATACATACTCGTCACCTCACCTATACATTGAACATGATAATAACACGTAGCACATATGACCCAACACTTATTCCCTCAAGCTAAGGTTAGGCCAAACACTTACCTCGGCTCAAAGAATGCAAATCAAGCCTCTAACGTTACTTTTCCTCTCGAATACGACTCCGAAGAAATCGTATCTAGGCATAATTGACTCAATAACATCAATAATTACTCAACAATTCCATTTCAATGCCTAAATATAGATTTCCCAACATTCTTCCAAATATTCCAAAATTCGACCCCGGGCTCGCTTGGTCCAAACACGAGGTTCGGACCAAAACCCGATCACCCATTCCCCCACAAGCCCGAATATACAATTTGTTTTGAAATCCGACCCCAAAATGAGGTCAAATTCCCAAAAATCCGAAAAGCCCTAACTCTACCCATAAACCCAATTTTCTACCTTTAATTCCATGATTTTAGGCCTAGAATCTAATAAATGTTGATGAAAATGGAAGAAAATGAAGTTAACATCACTTACCTATGAAGCTATGGTGAAGTTTCCCTTCAAAGATCGACCAAGGAGGTGTGGAGAAGAAGAAGTTGTGAAAAAAATGGGTTTATCCCGTAAACATACATTGCCTTTAGATGATCTTCTCACTAAAGGCCTTCGACAGTCTCAATATACATTTCTACTAGGCAAGCTTGGAGTGTTCAACATCTTACACCCTTCAGCTTGAAGGGGAGTGTGAAATATTATGCAGGCTACAGTTAGTTAGCAGTAGAATAGTTAGTTAGCATCCAGTAGTTAGTTAGTTATGCGTGGGACCCACAACAGTTAAGTGGTTAAGGCTAAGTTAATACATGTATAAGTAATGTAAAGCTTCTCTTAATGAATCAGACTTTTACTTTGCTCTCATCGGCAAATCTCTTCTTCTCTCGAGTTCATCTTTCTCCAATCCAGACCTAATGTTGATTGCTTGTGTGGATTTGTAAATTGTATTCAGATTCACCGAGCTCACAAATATTATATAAAGTCATGTACATTACTAGCAAGCTGCATTAGTACTCTTGTTGTATTCATTCAGGTTCGAAAAAATTATCATCATTTTCACCGACTAAAAGTTAATTCAAATAGAGCTCCATATAATTAATTTGATAGTGAGAATTTGAATTAATTTTATCCATGGTCATTAACCTTTTGTGTTTGTTACCCAAAAGTAATTTTTCTTTTTTTTTTTGTTACGTAAAAATCATTTAACTTTGTGTTCATTACACAAAAGTTATTTTTCTTTCTTTTGTTACACAAAAATCATTTTACTTTGCTCTAATTATCACAAAAGTCATATTTTTACTTGAAAAGTCTATTATGCCCTTGATATTATACAAACCTTCATATTTATGTAATACCTTCAATATTATATACTATATAATATATTTTTAACTATGTATTTTATTTATAATTAAATTAACTTAATATTATTTTATTTATTATTTTTATAATATATTCTTATATTTAATTTTTTCTTAACGTTAATTTTCAAAATATATTAGTAGCGTTATTAAATTTGTCAGTAACTTTAATATATATTAGTAGAGAAATAAATCGGCAAGTACATTTCCGTGAGAAAATTCGCAGGTAAGCAAACAAAGAAAATGAGGAAAAAAATCATATGTTAATCTGAAGGAAAATCCCTAGGTAACTTTACATGCGAATTTAGCTGGGAATATTTTCTTGGGGATTTACCTGGGCAATTGGTTATTTGAAAAATTATACTACTAGAAATTCGGAAAAAATCGTCCAAAAAAATCGATCAAAGTTGGTCGGTAATGGCCAATAACCGTCCAAAATGCGACCCTTGATCAGATAAAGATGCCCGCCTTATGACCCACAACTCAAAACCATTAATGTGTGGTCGGTATTTTGAATGTCGGAAGGGCATAACGACCAAACTTGGTCGAAAATTACTGGCCAACTTTGATCGGTCAATTAAATTCAAAAAAAGAAGTGATAAAAAAAAGTTATTTTATAACGCTACTAATATATCTTGAAAATTAAAGTTAGAAAAAATTAAATATAGAAATATATTATAAAAATAATAAATAAAATAATTTTAAATAAAATACATAGTTAAAAATATATTATATAGTATATAATATAGAAGGTATTACATAAATATGAAGATTTATATAATATCAAGAGCATAATAGACTTTTCAAGTAAAAATATATCTTTTGTGATAACTAAAGCAAAGTAAAATAATTTTTATATTAAAAAGAAAAAGTAACTTTCAATGTCCATGGATAAAATTATCTCTCAGAATTTATTTTTTGTGCTTCAGCCATTTGAGTCCTTCGGATATTGTGCTTTAGACAATTCGAGTCTTTCAGAGACTCGCTTTAAGCAATAATTCAGGAACTAAAATAAGACTGCCACAACACCCATATGCCATATTATGTATTTAATTAAAAGCTTTCATGAGTTTGCGGGATAATCAAATATTGAAATATGATTGAATCAAATATATGAGAATGTTTGGCCTTTCGGCTTTGGATTCGGCTGAATTCAGTAGTTTTGATCCATATTCTGTATTTTGTCTTAAAAAATCTATTGAATATGTATAAATTATTGCTTTAGAACTCGATAATATAAAAAAACTAAATTTCGATCACGCATTAGCTTCAAATCCTAGCTCCGCCTTTGTTACCATGAATTAAGTCTTCATTGAAAGGCCACCATACCAATGTTCTCAGGTTCGAACCTAATATAAAAAATCCTGATAGAAAATGTTTCCTCCTTTAATGAGCCTTATGCAACATGAATGCAGATTAATCGGGCCACAACACTAATACCAGTCATCGGGTGAAAATCAAATTCTTTTACGAAGGTGAAAGAAAGGTGCAAAGGAAATCTTTTTTTTTTTATTTTTCACCCGGTGTTCGGTAGTTATATTGGGCCCGATTAAATCCGCATTCGTGCTGGGAAGTCCCAAGGTAAAACCTTCTTTGTCAAAACTCGAACCCAAAATCTCTAATTAAGGATGAAGGAGTACTTACCACTCCATCACAATATTTATTGGTGCAAAGGAAATTTCTTATATATGAAGTCTGTGCATTATATACAAATAAAAATATTAGCTCCAGTTGGTCCTCTTTCATCTATTGATATTAATTGTCATTTATTTCTTTTTGAAAAAAGAAAAAAAGAATCAAACTTGAGCTTGGAAGCATGAGGGAAAAACTTGAACTTGAGCTTGTATTTTCAAATTTATTACATTGAAAAAAAAAGATAAAAAATTATATAGCAGACAAGATAAAACCTTCTTTGTCAAAACCAAATATTATATAGCAGACAAGATAAAACTTTCTTTGTCAAAACAAAATATGTGCTAGGAGACAAATCACCAACATATCGTTACGGATTCACTTGTTTGATAAAGGTGATCTTCTTTTTTTGGATCTTTATATAAATAACCGATCGATATCACTATTTATACATAAATTATACACTGATTATATATAGGTATATAATTATTATACATCCGTCGACTAGTTCGTTTCAGCAATTAGTTGAGCAGCTACTTAAATTAATTCTTTTTTTAAAATAAAAAGTATTGAAATTCAATTGTCTTCATTCTTTTATAACAGTAAAATTTATGTTCATAATTTTTTGAGCCTTAAATTAATTATGGACCGCGTAGTCGTAAACCTCAATCTTGATTATAAAATGAATATACCTCATAAGCTGTAAATTTATCTACAGCATTTTTAGTTAGCGTGCGTACGTGAAAAATTAAATCGTGAGACAAACTTATAACTACTACAACCTAATTATATACGAAATGAAATAACACTAAGCTTCGTCCCCACTAATTAAAAATCGTGGATCATGTTTTATACTAGCTTTGCATACAGCTAATTAAAATCTATATAAAGACTACAACTTTTGAACATTTTCTCACACCACTTTCTTTTCACAACTTTTAGCTACTCCGAAAAAGGTAATTATGGGAGTGAAAGGCAAGTTGATCGCTTCAGTTGAGGTGAAGTGTGGAGGACATTTAGTTCATGATATTATTCACACTAATACTCATCATTTACCCAATATATGCCCGGGAAAGCTCAATGGTTTTGAGATTCATGAAGGTGGAACCATAAAGGTTGGTTCGGTAGTTAGCTGGAAATATAACGACGGTAATACACATTATTCTTTCTTTCTCTATATGATTACTCGCATCAATTAATGTTTTTACATTTAGGTGTTCGATATGATACGGTCATTTTTCAAGAAAATACGTTTAGTTACCATAAAATGTAGTCCAAGTAAATCATTTGGCATCGAAAGGGAAAAAAGAACATCTTTCACTTATGCGTGGATACTATTTTTTTGCAAGCGCTAAACTTTTAACTTCATATGACATACTCCAATTAAATTAACAGTTAGACGTTATTATTAATCATTTGTACTCAGAACTTTTGTCAAAATACTCTCCAAAGTGATTAATATATCGTCTGCATAATATTTTTTTCAGTCGCTAAAACAAACACCAACAAATATTTTTCATACATTTTTCGGGACAAAACTTCTTTCATGAAAAATTGTTTCAGTCGTACCAAATACAATATAATCAAATTTATGTTTTTTCCTCGTTTATTATCTATTGTATTTTCGGATTGCAGATGGAAAAGATAAGATTTCTAAGCAAGTGATTGAAGCGATCGATCATCAAAAGAAATCAATCACTTGGAAAGTAATTGGAGGAGATCTATTAGAGTTGTACAATTCCTTCACTATTATTTCATCCAATGATCACCAATGGACTACATGGACATTTGTGTACGAGAAGAAAACTGAAGACACCCCAGAGCCTCTCATTCTCTTAGGTTTAGCCCTTGGTGTGACCAAAGATATCGAGTGTCACCTTCTCAAGTAATGGAAAATCTGTGCTATATTCAGTGTCTCATAGCCATATATTTGGCAATATTGGCAGCTAGTTATTATAACTAGCATGTGAAATAAATAATGTTGTGTATGAACAAAATATTATATATGCCCCCCTCCTCCTATGGATGTATTTCTGATGGTCTATATATATGTTAAGATATTATGTATTTTGCAAGTTTGATATTTACCTTTAACAATGACGATATATTCATCAGCGTGCTGTTCACGTTCTTTTTCTCAACCATCTTTTTGGGGTTCCCCCGGTAGTTATACGGGGACTAAGATATACAGAGGTTCACTATGAAGTAATTAATTTATGAGATTAAGTTGTAAACACCTAAAGAATTAATAACTTATAATACATCGAGTGTAAAGACACTTCTATACTATCTGGTCCTCTAAGGCAATCCTTCATAACAAATGGAATCTATATGTAAGACATGTTATCTGCTGCGCGAGTACACGTTACTTGATAATACACATAAAATTACAATGTCATTGTATAAGCTTGATGATGTTGTGAAATCTATTTGCATCACCAGTTTTGGAAAGTCTACCTATGATTTTTGTGAATATGAGAGACTTAGCCGTAGTACTTGTGACGACTCAAAGGGTCATCACTTATTTTATTACCCATTCCATACTTCCGAGGCCTTGAAAACCTCATTTGTAGTTGTCTCGATTTGCGTGCGCAGTCCTGGCGCGTAACGGGACAACTTAAATATCAAATTCTGTGGAAAATGCTAAGATTTGATATTAACATGAATAAATTTGACTTCGGTCATAATTTTGGGTAAACGGATCCGGGCCCGTGATTTGACGGTCCCGGAGGGTCCGTAGGAAAATATGGGACTTGTGCGTATGCCCGGAATCGAATTCCGAGGTCCCAAGCCCGAGGAATGAATTTTTGAGTAAAATTGTTTTCTGAAAATATTTAAGGAAAATGAAAATGAAATCTGATTAGAAAGTGATGGTATCGGGCCCGTATTTTGGTTCTGGCGCCCGGTACAGGTTTTATTTATGGTTTAAGCACTTTTTGTAAAGTTTGGTTGAAATCGGATGTCGTTTGACGTGTTTCGGACTAAAAATAGAAAATTTGATGTTTTATGAAATTTGATAGAATTCAAGGATTTTGAGGTTTAATTCGATGTATATGATGTTATTTTGGCGACTTGATCGCATGGATAAGTTCATAGGATATTTTTGAGGTAATGTGTGTATTTGGTTTGGGGCCCCGAGGGCTCGGGTGGGTTTTGGATAGGCCACGGATTGCATTTTTGAACTTGAAAATCTGCTGGTGTGACTGATTTGCAGGCTTCGCATTTGCGAAGCCAGCATCGCATATGCGAACTCGCAAATGCGAGAAGGTTGGTCTGGGCAGGCCTGATCGCAAATGCGACCAAGAGGTTCGCAACTGCGAAGGTTAACCTGGGCAGGCCTGATCGCAATTGCAACCAAGAGGTTCGCAAATGCGAAGGCTGGGAATGTCTAAAGGGTTCGCAATTGCGAACCCTTGTTCGCAATTCCCATGCCAACCAGTAGCCTGCACTGTACAAAAAGCGAATTTTGACTTCATATTCCATATTTTCTCAAACTCAAACACGCTTAGGCGATTTTTCCAAGAACAAGACTTCTTCCAAATCATTTGTAAGTTGGTTTTTACTCAGTTCTTTCAATCATTAACATCACTTAACATGTTTTCAACTTAAAAATCAGGGATTTTCATGGGTGAAATTGGGTGTTTGGGGTAGAACTTAGGTTTTTCTAAAATTGGCATTTGAGTGGGTGATTCACCTATGATTTAAGAGATTTTTATATGGCTAGACTCGTGAAAATACGAGGGTTCTGAAAATATAAAATTTACCCGACTCCGAGATGCTAGCCTGGGGGCGTTTTGGTCATTTCACCGAATTTTTCGCGTCGTAACCTTGAATTGAATAGTAGAATCAGTTGCACGAGATGTTATTTATGATATGAAATTTATTTGAATAGATTTGGGCAATTTAGAGTCGGATACTCGTGGAAAACGTGTGGTTTCGGGTTGATTGCTATACTTCGGACCCGAGGTAAGTGTTTGGTCTAACCTTAGCTTGAGGGAATAGGAGTTGAGTCTTGTTTGCTACTTGCTAATTGTAGAGTACGATGTATAGGTATGGTGACGAGTATCTATACATTGGTTTCTAGCATGACCGTGAGTCTTATTATTGCGAATATTTCGAGTTTGTTGTAACTTCCATGCTTAATTGATGATTTCTATATGTTGTAAAGAGCATGTGAAGGGAATTGTGATCTTCAAAAACTTCGAGGAGCATTGGCTCAAATTGTAACATCAATGGTGAAGAGATATGAGATAATTACATCTTGGGAGCATTGGCTCAAATTGTGAAACGAATAATGAAGAAATATGAGATATTACATTTTTGGAGCATTGGCTCAAGTGATAGAATAAATCATGGAAATGAAAGTGAAAGAAAGAGAAAGGGTTATTGAAATATACCCTTGCCGGGTCATCGTTGTATTGTTCCCTTGCCGGGTCATCGCTGTATTGTTCCCTTGCCGAAATTTAATTTTTTAATTGATGTTTCCTTACCGGGATTTAATTGTTAATTGATGGTCCCTTGCCGGGATTTAATGGTTTAATTATTATTCCCTTGCCGGGATTCCTATTTCTATTCTGTTTACTCCCTTGCCCTTGTTTGTGACTGCTGTTTACGTGAGGAAGAGTGTTAAAGCACGAAGGGTCATGTCGTGCACTTGTCTTGGTGAGTATGAGAGTAAAGCACGAAGGGTGATGTCGTGCACTTGTTTTTGTGAGTATGAGAGTAAAGCACGAAAGGTGATGCCTTGCACTTGTCTTGGCTAGAATAAGAGTAAAGCACGAAGGGTGATGTCGTGCATTGTTTGATATTGTCTCCCTTGCTGGGATGTTGAGATTATTGTTATTGTTCCCTTGCCGTGATTTCTACTTCTATTATGTTTACTCCCTTGCCCTTGTTTGTGATTGTTTTTTGGGCGAGGAAGAGTGTTAAAGCACGCAGGGTGATGTCGTGCACTTGTTATGGTGAGCATGAGTGTAAAGCACGAAGGGTGATGTCGTCCCGTACGATGTACCATTATGTACCGATATTTATTGATTATACTGTGAGGAAAGAGAGTAAAAGCACGAAGGGTGATGCCGTGCCATGATTTACATTGATTACATTATACATTGCATAGTGAGGACGAGAGTAAAAGCACGAAGGGTGATGCCGTGCAAGCTTGTGATTTCTGGTCCTTATTGCTATTCTGACCTTGTTGTTCCTTTCTTTGTTTAAGATTTCTTATATGAAACTGTTATCTCCCCATAGCACGTTCCTCTCCCCTTATTGATGGATTACTTCCTGTATTTATTTTTCGTCGTTTATATATATATATATATATATATATATTCTAACTGCACAGGTATATTTTGTTGTCATGTCTTAACCTCGTCACTACTTCGTCGAGGTTAGGCTCGACACTTACTCAGTAAACGGGGTTGACTTAGCTACCTTTCGGTTATCTGCGCAACCAAGAGTTGGTGGAGAGACTATTGCTTAGCCAGACCAGCTGGATCTACACCTTTGACTTGGACTCAGTTCTCAGAGGTATTTTTGGGGAAGTTCCTTCCCATTACTCAGAGAGAGGACCTTCGGAGGTAGTTTGAGCGTCTCCAGCAGGTATCCATGTTAGTCACTCAGTACGAGACCAGGTTCATCACTCTCGCCTGACATGCTCTTATGATACTTCCCACTGATCGGGAGAGGGTTCAGAGGTTTATCGAGGGATTGTGTCGGCCTATCAGACTTCAGATGGCTAGAGAGTCAGGTACCTATATATCATTCCAGGATGCGGCTAATGTGGCCAGGAGTGAAGGCTCGGCGTATGGTCGAGAAGGGGTGTTTGTCTTATTTGTCTTATGTGCGCGATTCCAGTGTTGAGGTTCCCTCTATTGATTCGGTACCGTGGTTCGTGAGTTTCCTGAGGTCTTCCCTTCAGACTTGCTGGGGATGCCACCCGACAGGGACATTTAATTCTGCATTGATCTGGCTCCGGGCACCCAGCCTATTTCTATTCCGCCGTATCGCATGGCCCCGCCAGAGTTGAAAGAGTTGAAGGAACAGTTGCAGGATTTACTTGGGAGGGTTTCACTAGACCTAGTGTTTCTCCTTGGGGAGCTCCAGTATTGTTTGTGAAGAAAAAGGATGGTTCGATGAGGATGTGCATTGATTACCGGCAATTGAACAAGGTTATAATCAAGAATAAGTATCCATTGTCGAGGATTGACGATTTGTTCGATCAGCTTCAGGGTGCCAAGGTATTTTCAAAGATAGACTTGAGATCTGGCTACCATCAGTTGAGGATTAGGGCATCTGATGTCCCTAAGACAGCTTTCCGCACTCGGTACGGGCATTATGACTTTTTGGTCATGTCGTTTAGGTTAACAAATTCCCCAGCAGCTTTATGGACTTGATGAACCGAGTGTTCAGGCCTTATTTGGAGTCGTTCGTGATAGTCTTCATTGATGATATATTGATATACTCCTGCAGCCAGGAGGAGCACGAGCAGCATCTCAGAGTGTTTCTTCAGACTCTGAAGGATAGTTAGCTATATGCAAAGTTTTCAAAGTGTGAGTTCTGGTTGAGTTCAGTTGCATTCCTGGGTCATGTCGTATCAGCAGAGGATATTCAGGTTGACTCGAAGAATATTGAGGCAGTCAAGAACTGGCCTAGACCAGCATCAGCTACAGAGATTCGGAGTTTCTTGGGATTGGCAGGCTATTATCGTCGGTTCGTGGAGGGGTTCTCATCTATTGCAGCCCCGATGACCAGGTTGACCCAGAAGGGTACTCAGTTCAGATGGTCGAATGAGTGTGAANACAGGTTCAGGGCCTTATACAGTCTATTGCGATGCTTTTCGTATTGGGCTTGGTGCAGTGTTGATGCAGGATGGCAAGGTCATTGCTTACGCTTCGAGGCAGTTGAAGATTCATGAGAAGAACTATCAAGTGCATTATTTGGAGTTGGCAGCCATTTGTTCACGCATTGAAGATTTGGAGGCACTATTTGTATGGCGTGGCGTGTGAGGTGTTCACGG